>PVJI01014168.1:0-45181 GCA_004026765.1 Micronycteris hirsuta
CATTTTTCTGAGGAAGTTCCATACTGTTTTCCACAGTGGCTGCACCAGTCTGCATTCCCACCAACAGTGCAATAGGGTTCCCTTTTCTCCACATTCCCTCCAACAGTTATCTGTTGCTTTGTTGATGATGGCCATTCTGACTGGTGTGAGGTGGTATCTCATTGTGGTTTTAATTTGCATCTCTCTGATGGCTAATGATGTTGAGCATCTTTTCATATGATTCTGGGCCCTCTTTATGTCTTTTTTCGAGAAGAAGGAGCTTATACCTTTTGCAACAGCATGGATAGAACTGGAGAGCATTATGCTAAGTGAAGTAAGCCAGGCAGTGAGAGACAAATACCTTATGATCTCACCTTTAACTGGATCATAACCAACAAAAGCAGAAAGCAAGCAAAACATAACCAGAGACACTGAAATTAAGAACAGTCTAACAATAGACAGGGCAGAGTGGGGAGGGGACAATGGGGAGAAGAGTTTTCAGGAATCACTGTAGAGGACACATGGACAGAACTAAGGGGGAGGAGGGAGGTTGGGGGGGTGGGACGGGAGGGGAAGGGAGGGGGAAGGGGAGAGGCTGCAAATAACTGTAATTAAACAAAAAAATTAATAAAAAAAAACTTCCCAAGAAAGTCACACTCTATAAGCATTGATATGAAATCTGTTTATTACATCTTTAATTTTTAAATTAATAAATGTGAAATTGATCCCCTAGTGCTGCTCTCATTATCAAGTTTTAGATGGTCAAATCACACGTGCCCACTCTTCCATGTTATGTCAAAAAGGGATGTGTCAGTTGGCATGGTAACTGTCCTGTGCAGAGCTTATGCAGAGGAACATATCATACCTGTAAATTGTAGATTAGGACCTTTAATTTTTGATGCAAAAGGTAAAATAATTATAAAATTCATTATATACTTCTTATTTAGCTCATAACTTTTGAATAATTAATATTATTTAGGTAATAATTTTTGAAGGGGAATAGTAAACTTAAAAAAAGAAATAAAGAATACAATTTTACTGAGGAAGGAAATAGGTTTTTCCCAATGAACCCTGTTGGTGAATTATAGGACAACTGCAATATATTTGTGATACTTGCTAAAATGGACAATGGAAATCAGATCCTCTGATTACCCAAAATATAAGAACTCAGAAAACATTAGGCAATCATGTATTACTACATAATTGTCTATTACACACTAGCCAGGTTCTCCAAATATTTTGATACTGCTAATTTATTTCATTTAAATCTTTGTGTTTTTTAATAAAAGTGCAAAAATTGAATTGTATACTTTTAAAACCTCTACAAATCAGTAAAAAGATTTTCATATTATCTAGCAAAGTGTTCAGTACAGAAATCGTGTCTGTAGAGTAGGTAGCTGGGATGAAATCTGTTGCTCCAGGAGGTGACTCACAAAGAGTCGGAGGCTGTACAGATGCACCGACCTCACATCTGTTTGGAATTTACCTCAACTCTTTCACGTCTTTCAGTGAGGACTTCAGGTTCGCCAAAGTGGTTTCTGTCTTGAAGATATAAAACTGACTCTCCAATATTCCTCCAAATTTATATTCTTTTTAAAGACTGTTTAATATTTGATAATAACCAAACTGCTTGCTTTTCCAAAACTTTACATGTCAAAGGGATACATGTAAAATAAATTTCTCAAAACATACAGAATATTAATGTATATAATTTATTCATCTTAATCAATGTGTTTGAAGTGTCTGAAATTTATAACAGTGCCAGGTGCTAGTGCTACAAAAATGAAATATACCGATACAGATATAAGTCAATATACATCTTTATCTATATATCAACGTTTACATGTAGATATGTATCTATATATCCATATATTTATGTCTACATGTAGATATAAATATATGCATACATATATGCAGATATATTTAGATTCATATATATAGATATAACTGCATCTATCTCTCTTTCTATCTAATCTGTCCAGAAGAAGTGCAACCCTTGTTAATATAATGAGAACAGTTTGCAGGATACCGATGTAACCTGGCAGCCAAGGATAGTGGACTGGAATGCACATGCATGAACAAATCCATAGTACTAGTCAGTGGGAGTGGTAGACACCCGTGGAGTGAACATGTGTACTGTGTACAATTTCAAAATGACTGAGTGAGTAGAGCAATGAATCTGTATCAGATTTTGTGTTAAGCTTGAACATTCCTCTAGGGAAAATATTTGGATGATTCAGAAAGCTGTAGCTACAGGCAAGTGGTGATTGACAGCTTCATCACGACGTACCTGCCCACTCATGCATCACATGTCATGCAGAGTAGTTTTTGGGAACCATCAAATCATCCAGGTGACTTTGCCCTTCTACAGCCCATATTTGGCACCCTGAGACTTCTGTTTTTTCCCAAAACTAGAATCACCTTTGAAAGGGAAGAGATTTCTGATTGCTGATGAGATTCAGGAAAATAAGCTGGGGCAGCTGGTGATTGGGAGAACTGTATGAGGTCCCAAGTTGCCTACTTGAAGGGGACTGAGGTGCCATTGTCCTATGTACAATGTTTCTTGTATCTGGTATCATCTTTATTAAGTGTCTCTATTTTTCATATTGCATGGATGGATACTTTCTGGACACACCTGGTGTGCGTGTTTGTGTGTAGATGCTGTTTGCTACATTATGCCACTCAAGAATGCATATATTTTATTTCCCATAAGAATAAAAAAGGTCATAAACTAGTCCTTGGTTAATAATATGTATCACTTTGAGTAACATTCACATATAGCAGTTATTATATTTCATGTCTAAAATAATTTTATTTTAATATGTTTTAATAAAACTGATATTGCAAGATACCTTTATTTGAACAAAAGCTAATTAAAGGTATACGTAACATGATATTCAGCTTCTAGTGCATTTATTTCTGAGTCCCTTGGAGCTTCTCATGTTATTTTCTAAGACATAATTTTTTCATCATGGATGGACATTTTATTTGTTGCAACAAAGTGTGTCTTTACTACAGCCATTGTTTTCCCATTGGTGATCTCGGTCTAATGCCATGGCATGTTTGATTGTTTTTGTCCCTCTGAGTAAATAAGGGAAGCACTCCATCTCAAGAAAACTCATAAACCTGACTTCTTTTAAAGTGAGCTCATCCTATAAATCTCTTCTAGTCCATTGCAATTTCCTACACTGTTCTTTTAGATTGATAACTGTTCACCCACAACATAAGTGAGAAATATTGCAATGTGCACTTCTAAAAAAGTGTGTTTTTGAAAGATTAAGTTCCAAATTTATATTCATCTCATATTGCTCAATAAAATAAATGCCATGAGGAGTGTCATTTCTACCATTACAAGCACACTTGGAGAGTTCTTAATAAAGTCAAAGCAACTAGAGTAAGTACTTTGTCCTCTGTGGTTTTGCTAGAGGAAAAATGCTTTAAACTATTTTCTACCATCACTGTATTTAGGTTAGATAACAGTTAAATACATTTGAAAGGATATGGGTTATAACATTCCCTGTGAAGGAAAGCTTGCTGTGAACTAATTCTATACTTGGGGCTAGCTGTGACTCACATGGATTAGTGAATCCAGGGAACGACCTCAGTTCAACTCACACAGAACCTTCAACATTAATGTTCTGGTGAGATCAACTCTTTTGCCTTTGTGCTTAAGTATCTGGATTTTCAATTATAATGACAATATGAAAGAAGTTATTGGGTCAGGAGGACCCTGAAATCTATAGTCATTGCCTAAGTCATTGCTCAATTGATTGTAAGAAATCATGGGTATTCCCTTCTGGATGTCCTAAGGCATTGAAGTCAAGTGTAAAATATATCCCTCTTTATCATTAGTGTTTTAAAAGACATGTGCAACCTACCCAAGAGATAGGAGAGATACTCAAAGATGTCTAAGAGAAGTTTGTGCCAACATCTATCTGAAACTAGTATAGGGATTATTCCCAGAACAAATAACTTATGCTCAGATAAGTCAATGTAACTTGACTTCCTCCCTTTAAAACTGAAATATGAATCATCAGTAAGATTTGTATTGGATTTCTTCACTGCAATGTAAGAGATAGAATTTTTAATCCTATTTACAAGATTAACCTGAGTATGCTGCTCAAATCTTTATTAATTTATTACTGAATTAAAGAATGAATTAATGCATGTGCATGTGTGTATTTGTATAATATAATTAAACTGAATCTTGGGCATCCAATTATTGGAGTCTTTTATATTATTTCCTATATATTCCATTACAATTATGTTAACAAATCTATTACAATTAAATGATGTAACCTAAAAATAGAATATCTATATCTATGAAGTCTGACCAGAAAGTGTCCAGCTATGTAGTATGACACATTTACTGAAAACAAAGACACATTTACTGAAGAAGATACAAGAGACAAGAAACATCATACACAGGGCAATGGCACCTCAGTCCCCTTCAAGTAGACACCTTGGGACCTCACACAGTTCTCCCAATCACCATCAGCTACCCCAGCTTATTTTTCTGAATCCCATTAGCAGTCAGAAATCTCTTCGCTTTCAAAGGTGATTTTAGTTTTGGGAAGTCTCTGGGTGCCAAATCTTGGCTGTAGCGGGGCTGAGTTACCTGGGTGATTTGATGTTTTGCAAAAAACTCCACAGGAGAAATGAGGGATGAGAGGGCAGGCACATTGTGGTGATGAAGCTGCTAATCACCAGTTGCCCAGTGTTGCAGCCTTCTGAATCATTCAAATATTTTCCCCAGAGGACTGTTCAAGCTTAACACAAAATTCGATGTAGATTTGTTGCTCTACTCAGTCATTTTGAATGGGACAGCCACACAGTACACATATATTCACTCCAGGGTGTCTACCACCCCCAGTAACTCGTACAGTGAAATCATCACTGTTCACACATGTGCATTCCAGTCTACTCTCCTTGGCTGCTGTGTTACATCGATGTTGCGTAAACCATTCTTGTTATGTTAACAATGGCTGAACTTTTTCCACACAGACCTCATATATCAAATAATCATGTTATATATATGTACACTTTAAATATTTCACTGTATTATTTGTCAATTGTAACTCAAAAAGGTGAAAATAATTTTCAGGATTTCGTATGTCACATTGAATTAGGTATTTTAGAAAGTTCTCACTTTCTGAATTTATTTTTTAATATTTATTTATTATTTTTAAATATTTTTATTAATGACTCGAGAGACAGAGAAACATTGATTTGTTATTCTATTCATTCATGCATTCATTGGCTGACTCTTTCATGTTCTCTGAACAGGGATCAAACCCATAACCTTGTCACATCCAGATGATGCTCAACCAACTGAACCATCTGGCCATGGCTCTTTTTTTTTTTTTTTTTTAATAAATGAAAGTCATCAATCTTATACAAAATCTCTTTCTTATAACAAAACACATTTTTATGTTCTTTCTCTCAAGAGTTAACCATGACAGTATTCTTTTTTCAAATTTCATTGTTAGTTCAACAATCACAACAGAATGATTAAACCGTTTCAAAGTTATGAATTGTTTCTTTCTTTAAAAAGTAAAATAAATTCCCTTTCACCAAGAGAGGTAGTCCCTTAATTGAAAAAAATAATTTCACAAGATATACCTCCTTATAAAGAGAATTGTTGGAACATAAGATGTACATTTGTGTGAGCTCACCAAAAGGACATATTTAAGAATTAGTCAAAATCAGAGCACTCAGAGTAAAATGCAATCAGTTCCCTAAAGGAAGCCATGTATTTGAAGATATTTGTATATGGCATTGAGGGCTTTGGAGGGCAATCAATGTGCTGACTATGAAAATTGATATATAGTCCTAAAATAGTACTATAATTTTCGTGAGGATAAATGTGTTGTTATTTTTTCCTTGGGACCATCTGGAACTCTTTCATTATTAAAACTATGTTAACTGTCCAGATGTGATAAATCTTTAATTGAAAGAGCAGCTCATTTGCAAAAGAACATTCTGGCCAAGGCAGTTCACACTCAGATTCCTGTAGATGGTGTCAATTACAAAGATTTATTTTGGGAGGTAGGGAGTGGCGGTAGTGGGTGGTTTGCTGCTTTTACAGAATTTTGCCAAGAAGTAGAAAAACCCCTTTGGAAATCCACTAACTTTGTTGTGTTCATCACTTTTCCATCTTTCCTGACACCAAATGTCTATCATAACTTTCTTAAAAATCTCCTAGGCTCATTTCTCATTTCTGCCTTCTTCCTTTTATTCCTGTTCCTTAATCTCCTTTCTTCCTCTTTCTTCATTTTCCTCCCTGCCTCCCTCCTTCCCCCTCTTTCCCTCTATTCCTCCTTATCCCCCTCCCTTTCTTTCCTTCCTTTCTTTTTTTTTTTGAATGAACATATTTCTTTCTCAAAACAATTAATATAGAGCTTATTAGGTCCTTAAATAGAGTAGTGGAAAAAAATCATATTTTGAAAAAAATAAGGAACACTGGTTTATTTATTTTAAATATTAGCCTTTGGTATTACAGAAGCCAGAGCGATGTGGAAATAATTCATAAGATAATAAAATTTAACCTAAATAGACAAAGCTAAACATTTTACTCTTGTTATTTACTCTTAGGGGAAAAATGTATTAATAGATCTAGGCAAGTTTTGGGGGATAGTTAATCTGAAAAATAAAAAGGAGGGAAAGCTCAAATAAGATAGAGGTATATTCTTCTTTTTGCTTACTGGTGTGTAACTTTGGGATTATTGCCTAAAATATGAATTAAAAGATTGTGAAGAGTTTATATAAAATACCTGATTACCCTTATATTACTAACTGGAACTTTATTTTGTAAAAAAGAACTTTTTAAGAAGTTCAAGTCAAGGGAGAAAATGGAAGAGTGAGTTTTAAACTGGCTGCAAAATGTGAAAGAGTTTGTGTTCCACTTACCAAAAATTTGTTTTTATCGTATAAATTGTACTTTTAATCTATGCAGAACTTCTCTTTCTAAACATCCTCTTGTAGTTCCAAAGCTTTATAATTTCTGAACCAATTTTTATTAACAAAGATAAATAAGTCTTGAAAACTTTTACTGGCTTTCTAGAGTTAGCTTTCATCCCCTTCTCTCTTTAATCTCTCCAAACAATTGTAAAGAGAAACATATTTTTTAAGATTTTATTTAAGCATTTTTAGAGAGAGCAGAGAGGGAGAAATGCAGGGAGCAGAGAGGGAGAAATGCATTTTTAGAGAGAGCAGAGAGGGAGAAATGCAGGTGCAGTGTGACCCATTACATCAAGGATTTCTTTTTAATTATAGTTGTGGTTATTCCTTCACTGCCTTTCAGAAAAATCAATGTGGGAGAGAAACATCAATGTGTGGTTGCCTCTTGTACATCCCCAACTGGGGACATTGGCCTGCAACCCAAGCAGGTATGCTGACTGGGAATTGAACCAGCAAATTTTTGGTTCTCAGGTTGACAGTCCACTGAACTACACCAGCCAGGGCAAAAAAATAATATTTTTAAGTGGCTATTGTAAAGATGACAGTATACACAATGAAACAAACAAACAAAAAAGGATTCATTTAATTGGAAAGTAGATGTGAAATTTTAAAGATACGCATTTAAGATTTAATAGTTTATTTTTATTATACTTTTCCATTACAATTTATGCCCCTTATGCCCTCTTCTACCTCCCCACTCCCAACCCCCCTCCACAGTTACTGCACTGTTGTCCTTGTCCATGAGTCCTTTTTCCTTTTTTCTTGATCCCTTTACCCCTCAATCCACCCCACCCAGAGCTGCCAGCCTGCTCTCTGTCTATGTCTGTCACTAGTTTGATTTTTATTTCAGTTCATTAGATTCCACATATGAGTGAAATCATATGGTATTTTTGTTTCTCTAACTGGCTTATTTCACTTAACATAATGTTCTCCAGGTCCATCCGTGCTGTAGCAAAAGGTTAAAATTTTCTTTTCTTTCTTTTTTTTTTTTACAGTCAAGTAGTATATTCTCTTGTGTAAATGTCCTATAGTTGTTTTATCCACTCATCTACTGATAGACACTTGGGCTGCTTCCACATCTTGGTTATTATAAATAACTCTGCAATGAGCATAGGGGTGCTTATGTCCTTTCGTTTTAGTGTTTTGGTTTTCTTCAGATAAATTCCCAGAAAAGAAACTTCTGGGTCATAAGGCAGTTCCATTTCTAATTTTTTGAGGTATCTTTATATGGCTTTCTACAGTGGCTGCACCAGTCTGCATTCCCACCAACTGTGCAAAAGAGGCCATAGTAATCAAAGCAAGCATAAGAACACCGTAATCAAAACTGGCATAAAAACAGACACATAGATCAATGGAATAGAATAGCGAGCCCCAAAATAAAGGTGCACCTTTAAAATTAATTAATATTTTACAATGAGCTGAAGATAGTTTATTCAATAAATGGAGCTGATAATATCAGCTTGATATGTGCAGAAAAATAAAACTAGACCACCTTTTTATGCCATATACAAGAATAAATGCAAAAGGGATTAAAGAGTTAAATGTTAGATTTGATACCACAAAAATCCTGGAAAAAAATGACTTGATACCACAAAAATCCTGGAAAAAAATAACACAGTCAGTAAAATCTCAGACATTGCTTGTAGCAGTGTTTTTTGTTTTTTGTTTTTTTCTGAAATATCTCCTCAGGCAAGGGAAGCAAAAGAAAAAATAAACAAACGGGACTACATCAAACTGAAATGCTTTTGCACATTGAAGGACCCATCAACAAAATAAAGAGAGTTAAGATTTTTGAAACTGTAAGTAACATGGTGTGTGGCTAAGCATAGATTCTGAGCATTATTTTAGAGCACCATTTGTGCTAAGGGTTCAATGTACAATGACAGCTCTTGGGAATAAGTTCTTAGACACATGTTATTCTAGATACTTGTATTTTTAAATCATGCCAGAGTCAACAAAAGTGTATAAAATACTCTATAACAAGACATTTCCTATTTTTTTTCCTGAAATCTCCTAGGCAAAAAGAAATTTCACTCTCAGAGAAATTTTAAAATATAGAGACTTTACAAAATTTTAAGTATGATTATATCTAAATCAGTAAAAATATGAAAAAGCCATTTTAACCCATTCTTAGTCCAAACCTATTCCTTATCTAAAAGACTTAGCTTATGTTTCAATGTTAGCATAAATATGCACAAAAAATGCAAAAGACCTTGATATTTTGCAGATATTGACCTTTTGAGTATCCCTAATGGATTATTCTTACATCTTGCTGTTAAGTTCACTTTCTCATTGTATTGTCTACAAATTTACTGACTGTGTAAAGTAGTTTCCAACACCTTTCCATACTAAGGTATTTATTTATATCTTAGTGTATTACTGACTGTGGAGCTTTTTTCTTTTTGTTCTAGAATAAATCATTAGCTATTCTCTGAACATTCTTTCCTCTCTGACTCGTCCTGAAAACAAGTCTCTAATGCTAAGAGCCCTGGAGTGGGTAGCAACCTTTCCATTCTCCAGTATTATCTTGAAGTTTCAGATTTTTTTGGTTCGGTTTTGGTTTTTTGTTGGTTGGTTGTTGGTTTTAATAAGCACTTCAGTGCCAGAAAAATCTATTTACTTTTGTTCCTGTCACTCATCATTATATGAAATTAGAGACTTACAGGCTTCGGGACTTTCATAAAAGCTTTCCTCATAGGTGAACATAGCAGAGAAAGTGATGACAGTACGTGAGGTGTAGTGGAATACCGCTATAAAATGTACCTATTATTATTAGTCGCTTTATGATCCAACGATGTTCTCAGTAGAATTATTCCTCAGTGAATGACGTTGCATCATAGGATCAACAGCAACGATAACGAAGCCAGTAACATGGTAACTTGTGAACTGGCTCAGAGCTGAAAATGGAAATATCCACACTGAGGATCCATGAACCCCACAACTATGGGATACTCTTAAAAATAATTTGGGACTCTAGAGGAGACTAGTTTCTCTAATCTTACAAAATTAGATAATATATATATTTTGGTCACTGGCTGGTAGACTTGATCATTAAGTTTATGTGATAATGCTAGCAATTTCATCCATTTCCAGATAATACTAATACTGACATCATTGTAATTTGAAAAGGTCAACTTCAGTTTGAAGATACTTCCTTGCCAAAACACCCAAAAAGTGGATCATTTCTTATTATTAAATTGTAAATATATTTTTGCCACTCGAAGGAAGGACTGAAAGAAAGATGAGAGGGAGTGAAATTAACATGTAGGAGTATTTTGTCTCTTCTGCTGGGCATTTTCACTTATATTACATCATGCTCTCAGCAATCCTATTTCCCATGGTAATAATATATACTGACTTTACAATAAGGCTGCAAAACTTCATAATAACATTTCATATAGTGAAATCACCAGGGTGTCTTGCCTCATAAACGTAGTTTGTGGCACAGCCAAGTTCTCTAAATGTAAAGCCAATGTGTTTTCTACACACCATGTTTTTTTTTGTTGTTGTTGTTGTTGGTTTTTTTATGAGGGGCATCTTGCCGTATCAGTCTTGTTTATTTCTGAAAATAGTCTAAGGTAAATGTCAGCTATTATAGAAGGTAATTCTTTCAATGAAATCAATATAGATGAAATTATCTTGATAATATTATACATTTATCTTCACATCATTATGATATGACAGTTAAAAATTATAAATTGAATGCATATTTCTAAAAACTTTTGGAAGACCAAAAATGTGATTTTAAAATTTATAACATAAAACTCCCACTCATGTTTTAAGATCATTTCATTTACATACTATCATTTAGATATTATTTAACTAGTAGGCTTCCCTGAAATGAGCTAGGATTTTTTCACAGTTTGTGAGAAAAAGCACCAGACTAAGATAGTAAAATGTACTTAACTCACGTGTTATATATTACTTATGTTATTCTTTTTCAGGGATTTAAAAATCCTGGAAAATATAAACTGTTCCTAACCTATTTGAAATATGAGACAAACAGTTGTTTTCTGAAGAGGAGGATTATGTGAGACAGCCTTGCTTTGTTCTAAAACCCTTCACTTTCAAACTTTGTGTTAATTATTAGCAATATATTCAGCATGGTATTTTTCCATATTCTCAGATACAATATACATTTAGTCCTCAATCATTAAGTATGCTATTAAATTTAAGATATTTAAAGTAAAACTGTATTTTTGCATGTGCTTTCAGTCTATATGTGTACATCAAAGGATACAATCCCATATGTTATGATCAGATTGATAACTTATAGTAATGTTAAATTATTGTATTCATCCAACAAATTTTAATGTAGTGTTTTTATGTACCAATTACTAGATCCATTCCAGAGGTCATACAAGTGAATGAGATAGTTCTTGCTATCTGAAGGAAAAAAAGTGAAAAAAGATAGTACCAATACAAATAAAAGTACACATTTTGATACATGATAAACGCCATGGAGAAAAACTGCTAGTTTTCTCAAATACAAGTGGTTTATTCTCTATGCTGATATATGTGTGTGTGTAACTTTCACTTTTAAAATGTCTAGGTTTGAATGAAAATTTATATAACAGTAAGTGTAATTAATGTTTAAACAGCCTTTTATTAATGGAATCAATCTCAATCACGATATATGACAAAGATGTGTGTCCAAAAGTACCCAGCCATGCACTATGAAAGATAGAGCCATTTATTGAAAAAGATACAAAAAACCAGTTGCACATAAGACTATGATGCCTCAGTTCCCTTCAAAGTAGGCACCTTGGGACTTCACACAGTTCTCTGAATTTGTCGATTATAGCCTGTACACATTCAACATTCTCAGGTGCTCTGCTTGTTGCAGGACTTCCAGAATGTGGGTCACTTTCAACAGATTCTTGACCATATTTGAAGCATTTGTGCCACTTTAATATGCACTGCACTCATTTCATCATCCCAAAAACCTTCTGAATCATCCAATAGTTTACACGGAAGAATGTTCAAGCTTAACCCAAAATGTCATGCAGATTCATTGTGTTACTCATTCATTTTGAATGTGATGACCACACAGGACATATCTTCACTCAATAGCATCCACCACCCCCACTGACTAGTACGGTAAAGTTGTCATTATTCACACATGCACATCCCAGGCCACTCTCCTTGGCTGCCAGGTTACACTGATGATGCACAAGCCATGCTGGTTATATTAACAGTAGGTGGAACTTTCCAGGACCGACCTCATATTTTTGTTGATGTGGTATTGTCTTCTGCTGGCCAATATCCTTTTTAGAGTTTAATCTTAAGTGAAATGAATGCCAAGGGCATTTCTTTGTGTAATCTTTATAAGCCATCAGTAACAATGTTGTATTTGCATTCCCTGTCCCTTTCTGTAACCTTTAGATTACTTGGGTTTTAAATTTGGCAATGTTTAGCTATAAAATTATTTGTTGGAGGGGGTTACTTTTTGATAATGTTATCTATGTGTTTCTATTATTAAAAAAAAAAAAAACTCCTAGAGTTTCCTTGTGGAAGTACTATTTAGTAGCTATAGTTTCCTAGAGTTATCAATTTCATCTAGATTTTCAAAAAATTAACATTAAGTTAGAAAACTAATATTTTGAGTTTAAAATTCCTCTCTTGAAGGTTATTTAATTCTCCTTATTTTATATTTTGTGTATATCTGATCTTTATTTTTCTTAATTAGGTTAGTTAGTGATTTGCATAAATATAGTTTGTTATTTATTATTTCTCAGTGCTTTCTTTTGTAATCATAAAATATATATTTTATACTCATAATATGATATGTCATATATAATATTTACTACAACATATAATATGTAATGTTTTAATGTCATCCATACCTTTGTTCTGAACACTGTTCTATAATCTGGTTTTTCCTTTAAATATATAAAAATTCAAAGGTATGTCACTGACTTCCCCTCCACAGAGCAACATCTGCCTCACTTATTTCCAGGTAACAGTGGGACGGTAACAGAGCTTCACTTTGATAAATTTGGGTACCAAGAGAATCCATAATGTAATTCAGCAGCAATGTTCGATATATAGGAAATGATATTTCCAAATAAGACACTGAAAGAAAAACTTGCCTTGGGAAATTTAGGCCACATTTTAGTTTTAAAAATGCAGGTGCAGTGTGACCCATTACATCAAGGATTTCTTTTTAATTATAGTTGTGGTTATTCCTTCACTGCCTTTCATAGTTTATGGAATTAACTAGGACCATAACAATTTTGATCTTTTTTCTTAGTCATCAACATTCATTCCAGCACTATAAAATTCCACTTCTATTATTTCTTATACCTTAGAATAAATACACATGACTGCCTCCAATGTCATTACCCCAGTATAAGTCACTATTATTTCTGGCCTGGGTAGTTGCAATAGATTCTTAATTTATATACTTAAATTCACATTTTTATTTCTCAAAACACTTGCACAGTAGATAATATGATCTTTATAAACATGGGTCTGATATAATGTCACTTAAAATTAAAATAGCTCTATAATCAAACTCCTAGAAAATAACAAACAAGAAAACCCAGATGGCCTTGTGTATGACCATGACCTTTTAGATACAACACAGGAGGTGCAGTCCATGGAAGGCATGATTTACAAGCTAGACTTCGCTAAAATGAAAATGTTGCTCTGCAACAGACAGTATCAAGGGAATGAGAAGAAAAGCTGCAGACTGGGAAAAATACGTGCAAAAGGTGCATCTGATAAAGCACTGTTATCCAAAACACACAAAGAATTCTTTAAACTCCAGCATACGAAAATAAACAACCTAATTTAAAAAATGGGCTAATGACCTTGACAGAGACCTCATTAAAGAAGATATACAGATGGCAAGTAGGCACATGAGAAGATACTCCATGTGATGTACAATCAAGGAAATGCAAATTAAGATAACAGTCAAAGACTACAACATGCCTATTAGAATGGCAAAAATCTGAAACAGTGACACCACCAAATGCTGGTGAGGATCTGAAACAACAGAAATTCATTGCTGGTGGTGATGAAATGATTCAGACGCTTTGGAAGATAGTTTAGATGTTTCTTGCAAAACTAAACACACACCATTTGATCCAGCAATCATGCTCCTTAGTAATTAATTACCCAAAGGAGTTGAAAGTTATATCCACACAAAAACCTGCACATAGATGCTTATAACAGGTTTATTTGTAACTACCATTGTTTGAAACCAACCAAGGAGACTGTCAGTGGGCGAGTGGGTAAATAAACTGTTGCACATCCAGATAATGGGATATTATGTAGTGCTAAAAATGAGTTTTCAAACCATGAAAAGACATGGAGGAAACTGAAATGCACATTACCTGGTGAAAGACGTCAATCTGAAAATGTTACATACTGTGATTACAACTATATGACTTTCCAAAAAAGGCAAAACTATTAAGACAGCAAAAATCCATACAGTGATTGTCAGGGGCCGGTGGGGTGGAGGGATGACTAGGGGGAACACAGAGTATTTAAGGCAGTGAAACATTTGTGTGAAACTGTAATGATGGATATATATTATTGGACATTTGTCTGAACCCATGAAATGTACAGCACCAATGATGAACTATGATGTAAACTTTAAATTCTGGGTGATTATGGTGTGTCAATTAGGTTCTTCAATTATAATAACTGCCCGATCTGGTAGAGAGTGTTGACCGTGGCGGGGGCTATGCATGTGTGGGGGACGGGTATGTATGGAGAATCTCTGTACCTTCCTCTCAACCTGGCTGTGAGTCTAAAATTTATTCTAAAAATTAACTCAAGGACAATCTCAATAGCTTTCCTTTCTCTTAGAAGTAAATCTGAAATCATTAACATGAACTAAAAGGCCTTTGGTGAACAAAATTGCACCTGTGTATCTAACATCATCTTATTCCACCTTTGGCCTCTCTCAGTGCAGCCGTTTTATCAATGTTTCACGTGTGCCGAGCTCTTTTTCCGTCTGTGAACCTTGTGCGTGTAGTTCATTTTGACTAAATAGTCATCTTTACCTATTTCTCCTTTACCAAGTATCAATTTTGTATCATTTTTTTTCCAGAGAGGCATATTGTAACCATGCAGTCTGTAACATCTCCTTTTTCTTATATACGATTTATCATAATTTGCAATTTCATAGTGATTTATTTATGTCTTGGCTGTACTAATTTCCTTAGTTGACAAGAACTATGTCTGTTTGTCCACCAGTATACGTACAGCATGTCCTAGTTTAATGATTAGCCCAGAATCACTCAAAAATAATACTTTTGACTTACTGATTGAGTATTAATTTACTGTCAGTAACTTTCTTTCTAATAATTATCTTATCTTATCCTTATCGCAATCATGGCTAGCAGGTTATTAATATTTATATGTTGTAGATAAAAATATCTGAATATGAAAAAGTATCCTAAATCCCAAAGTAATACAAATTCAGATGGTAAAACAAATTTAAATCCTCATTTCCCAGTAACATCAGTGGTATTTATTTGTATTCTTTTGAAAATCTATTAAATTGGACAAATTAAGATGTCATAGCACTCAATGTTTGAGCTGTCTATAAAAATCATTATATTTTTAAGATTAACAGGTTTTAATTTTTATCATGAACGGCATAAAGACTTTTAAAAATTCTCCAGCTTTTTGCTGTTTATTTATTAATTATACTTCTATCTACTTCATAATTATTTTGACATTGACAAAAGATAAAAGTGTGTAGAGTTTTGCAAATAAAATAAAATATGGAAAATAGGATAACAAGATAATATTTATGGGATGTATATCAAGTTTAAATTGAAAAATGTATAAGAAGTGACTTGAAGATTAAAACACAATTCACAAGAAGTATAGCGCAGGATTATGAAAGGAACAGCTCTCCTGGGTCACCACAGAGAGGACACTATGTCAGTTAATAAATGACATCCTCAACAACAGTTCTACAGAAAATGCAATAATGAGTTTCATGGGGAATGCATATTCTGTGTCTGTCAATAAAGGCTGATGGAATGAAAGCAAAATTAGTTCTATGTGGAACAAAAATGATGTAGTCCCAATAAACTCTCTGATGCTGAGCCACCACTGGGGATTTAGTTAAATCATCTTATTTGAACAAACTTAGAATGGCAAGTTAAATACAAACACATGATGATCTTTCTAACTGCATTATCCCAAGCAATAGGTCTATTTTCTGAGAAGAAATTTCAAGCATCCAAGTTAAATAGTTATTACTGATTTCGAGTTAATATTTTTTTGTTTCCTGAATATAATATAGTGAGAGACAAGAACAGCATATAATATAGGAAGAGACAGGAAAAGCAATTTCCCAGAGGAGCTTCATACAGCAAACATAAGGTTATCACGGAGGCAGTCATACCATGGCTCCTTATTCAATTTTAAGATGTTAAAGGGATTCTTTCATGGGTGGTTTTTACCCTACGTGTGACTATTAATGATCTGTTATATTTAATTTATATCTGATAAACTATAGTTCTAAAAGTTTATTTGAAATACTAGTGCTTTTATTTAACATTAATCTTGTGTTATATGTGATGGCTATTAGGTTTTCAGAAAGAAAGTTTTATGGTATTGCAAGGTCAAAACTAATATATTTAATTTGAACCAATGTAGTCTCATTTTTTTCCCTGAATTCTCAAATTTTGTTAGGAGAACTCCACAATATATAATAGCAACTGAATTCATAATCCCTGTTTCAAGTCAAATACAATTGTATTAAGTGATTAACTTAAGAGATCCTGACTGGAGTAGAGAATTAATAGATAATATTAGGAGACATCATGTACTATCTGGGAAACTAGAGATTAAATGACTGAGCATCTTCCTTCGTCTTGCATCCAGACTTTACAGGCTTATGGTCGGTCTCCTGTGCATCAAGAAGGAGACAAAAAGAGAAAGGGAGAACAGTTCTTTACAATGCCATCACCCAAAACAATGCATAATATCATTAGGTAGTTATTTACTGATGAGAAATGTTAAAAACTCTGATTTAAGCTCCCAAATTCAGGTTGACAAAAATTCTGCTTTAGTTTTATCTATTACCTTCTAGAGTCCGATTGCTAAAATGTAACATGTTTTGGTTGGAATAAAAGCCAAACATCCCACAGCTATTACCATATAGAGTGAAAGCTGTTTCTGATAAAAGTTATATATATTTTTTAGGACATTTGACTAGAAGTTGTCACAGTGGATTGAATGTGGTTTATTTTTCCCAGTTTCAATGGATAGTTTTATAATTTATTTAATATAGACCACCAACTTTATTCCCTCCGTCCCTACCATTGGAATTTTATGTGTTTCCATGTGGAGTAGTGAAATAATGACAAAGCTCATCAGAACAAGCTTCTCCAAAAAGAGAACACCTAACAGCTCACTTTCTTTCAACAGATGAACTAAACATATATTGGAGTGCGCAGTGGTTTAGTCATTATGAAATTCAAACGAGAGTTAGAAGAATGAAGGCAAATCCAGGGTGCTGTAAAGATGAACAGAGACTCCGGGGACTGTATCTCCTGGTCACTAGGTGGATCTTGACACAGGGGAAGATTTTAGCTAATACCATGTGGAGATGTGAAAAACACCAAGGTGACTCAGGGGATGTGCACAGGAATCAAAAGGCAGGAAAGTAGTAAACACTGCTGAGAGCATCCGCCTCAGGAAGGACTTGAACTCCAAAAGTACCACCCCCATGCCCACATGACTGGCGTGATCCCCCCTGTTCTTTTAGGCACAGTAAGTGGCAGCATCTCCACCATCTATGAGAGGTGTGCAGCCCCTGGAAGTGGCTTTCACCACCTCATCCATGAGGGCTTTGGTTCCTTTGGGAAAAAGCTCCCCATTCAAATGTATCCACAGGTCCTTTCCAGACAACCCGTTTGGCCCTAGCAACAGCCTCTGCACACTTCTTGCTGCTTTCACAAGCCCGTCTCACCAGCAGGTGTGCTGGAGGCCACAGCGGCTTGGCCAGTCTTGGCATTCTTATCAAACTTGTCATCAATGACAGAGTCAACAGGCCAGGTAATCTTCACCCCATTTTTCTCAGCTTTGGATATCAGGTCTGTGAGGACCTTGGCTCCCTTTCTATCAAACAGAGAAGTGCCAATCTCCATGTTGTTCAGCATTTAAGGAAGGTAAACACCATCTCATGACTATTAATGATTTTAGTGACTTTGTCCAGCCTATTAGTGGTCAGCTGGATCTAGTCTGTGACTTTAGCTCCACCCAGGAAAACCAGGAAGGTTTGCTCTGAGCTCTCCAAGGCCATACTTCAGCTCCTTATTCATCAAAACACCTCCAGCTTTCTGTGGCAGACTGCCTCTCACTGTGGAGCTGCAGGCCCGGTGAGCAGTGCCAAAAGCATCATGGACATAGACATCCCCTAGCTTGAAAAATGAGGCTCAGAAAGCTTCTATTTCAGCTGGCTGTGCTTCAACCTTGTTCCCAGAAGCATCTTTTCATTTCCCTTCTTCCTCCACAGGAAAGCGAAGGTTCTCCAGTAGGATGGCAGGCTCAGTGGCTGGATCAGCACAAGCTTTCTGCACTTCAAGAACCACACAACTCTTCAAGGAAAAAAAAAAGCCCAGTAGAGATTTGAGTTTGGCAACAATTGACTCCACAGAGTACTTGGCAGGTATGGGGCCACCATCAGGCCTGCCCAGGTGGCTCATAAGAACTGACTTGGCTCCCTTGTCCAAGTAAAATTTGATGCTTAGGATGGAGCTTTGATCCTCTGGTTCTATTATCTGGTTATTCTAAATAGGAACATGGAAGTCCACTCTCACAATGACTCACTTCCTTTTTGCACTCAGCCTGACCAGTGCCAGTTGGTTAGATAGCAACATCTTGGCAATGAGCAGCGGGGACAGGTGAGGGTAGGGACGGCAGGTCTCAGACAGCAGCGAGACAGCTGCCTATGCTGGTTGCATGTGGTTTAAATTGAATGTTATATAAGCCCTTAATAAAGCCATGAGTAAAAATCATTTAGGAACAAGGAAACTAAGCTAAAGTTAATTTTTGCTTCCCTCATCATTTTAAATTACTGTTTCCTAAAATGAGAGCTGTTGAACCAGTAAGGCATTTCTGATGTCTCATGAAAATGACAAATAAAAATGTTTTTAAATGTGTTTGGAAACAATGACAAACAATGAAGACAACTTCTTGTAATTGTAAAGTCAACAAAGAAGAAAAATTATTTCAGCAGCATATGGTAGAAATAGATTTTTTTCCACAGAAGAAAAAATAAATGATTGACAACAGATTCAATTTATAAACCTATGCATGGAAAATGTGTGATAACTCGGTAATTAAATCGTAGACAACAGCACATTCCCAAGTGTAAGGTGGCACATAGCGTTATCAACAGCTTGGTGAAATCATTCAACTTGACACCTCATCAAGACTATGAGAAAATAGGTATGGATAAATTAATTTTTCAAGCTGCATAAACAGAGGATAAGGAGCAAAATAAGAGAATATAAGTATCCAAGAATTACTGATATTTTTATTACCTGCTGTTTCTAAAAATGGTACGTAAATGAAGAACAATATCACAATAACACTTTTTCAGTTTCTCTACATTGGCAGAATACTTTTCATGGCTAGCACATTAATTTGTTTAATTAGCCAAGATTCCTCAAAGGAGGCTTCACAGTGGATCTAAAATGGCTTTGCCTATTGACTCTACCATTAATTATCAGAGAACACGAAAAGAAAGTTACTTAAATGTCTCTGAACTACAAGTATTATTTTCTTATCTTAATATGGAGACATCAAACACAGACATAGGGTTATTGTAAGAATTAAAATATCACATATTAAAAAGTTTGTTACATACTGGTTACTCAGTCATTTTAACTCCATCTTTCTCCATTCCTACCTATACAAATAATCCAATGAAATAATTAAGTTTTATTCTAAAAATAAAACTCATTTGTTTAGTCTATCCACTCTGGGTTAGTTTCTGTATATAATTATGTTAGTAGGTCACTGATAAAATCAAAGTAAAAGAAACAGACAACAGCAATAAAAATAAAATCTAAATGAGAGGTAGTTCTTATTTGAGCATCATTCACACACGTGTTATCTGAGGCCTAGAACTTTCAACCCCCAATTATTTTTGTCACAGTGATTTTTTTTTTTTTTTTATCCTTTGGAGCCATTCTAGTTACATTTGCAGTTAATGGGTTTCTTTAAGCTGGTATCTTGGAAAAAGTCAAATTAGAAAGATCTGAAGCACAGTGTCACGGTGTGTGGTGACATACGCAGAGTTTATCAGTACATTTTAAAACACAAAATTTATACTATTTATACTATAACTGTGTTTCACATTTTACAGCGAACTTAACCTCATCAACAGATGTTATATTTACTCTCCACATTAATGGCCTTCTTAGTTTTCACACAGACACTTAACCAGCTGATAGTCTTTTGATGTATACAAAATACAGGCAATTCCTGCATTAATAACGCCTCATGTACAAATATTTTGGCTTAAATAATTTAGCTTATTATATATCCCTTTAAACTGTATTTATGTTTATGTGTAGAAATCGTCTCTTTTTTCATACTGGCAAGTAGAGGCCACTCCTTGTTAACTGAGCACAAAACACGTAGTTCTCTTAACTGAGTTTCTTCATCACATTAATTCACACTGGCTTTGTCTACCTTCTCTCTTTTTTGCCAACTCCAAACTCATCAGTAAACCCTATGGCTGTGTCTTTGAAACACACACAGACTCTTCCCACTCTTAACGCCCACGCTATTAATACCTTGGTCCAAATTACCACCATCACTGTTCTACGAGAGCCTCTGATTGCGTCCCTTGCTACCACCCTTGCTCACACTTCTGTTTTCCATCTTCTTCATAATGGTCCAAGAAATCCTTTTACAATGGCTTCTCAATCTCTTTTTTTTCCTGAATCAAAGTCTAACTTTTTACCAGTTGCAGCTGTATGTAGTTCCTACTTCTGGACAAACTCTTTTGATTCTTGTGCTCCCCAAATTGATTAAATGAGAAAATCTATGCAATTACATTTCTTTAACTTTTAACAAAATCATAAAAAAGAGAATCCGACATTAGTGATGAGAGGAAAAAAGTAAGCAAGTAAAACTAGTAGTTAATTCTATAGTGTATTCTCAATTCACCAGAATGAAAAGTCACATCAAATATAGATCATACCATGTCAGCCACTCTTCTTCAGAAAAAGCGCTAGTGAGTATTAAATATTATGTCTTTTAAATTTCAGTTAAGACTTCTGGGTTTCATAAGACAATGATTTCTGGATTATTTTAAAATTTACTTCATAGGCCAATGTATGTAAAATACTTCAGGTTAAATCTTATATTTGCTAGAACTAAACGTAGACCAATTTTATGTTTTTAATGATATCAGAAGCAGAATGATGGAATAAAAATAATTTTAAAATGGCATTTTACTCTTTATTTTATGGAAAAACACAGTTGAAAATTCAACTACTCTGTATAAAAATAAGCATGGAGTTTTAAATACAATCAACTTGTGCTTCCAAAAGACTCAAGGTACAAATTTGGAGTTTATATGTAAGGGTGTGTATTTTTCAATACTATGGATAAAACTCCTATCATATTGACTAATCTCAAATAAATACTGATGTTATTATATGTGAAGAAATAATTAAATATAAATATATCTTGATGTTCATGCATAGCAGAAAGAGAGCATTAAAGAAAATATGGACATAAACGTGTTGTCTTTTGTGTAAATTCAAAGTGCTAATAGAACAGTATTTTCCAAGTGCGGAGGCTCTGTCCATTGCTGGTTAGAATCGTTTTTGCAACCCAAGCCCCTTTGTCTGCGCCTGTTGAAATGCATCCTGTCAAATAATTCTCCTATAAAAGTGGCTCATTAAATATTCATTTTCTTGCACCATAGGATTTTTTTCTATTTGCATTTCATTAAACTACATATTCAAATAAAACCCCCTATGCCAGTAATCTGAATATTCTCACCTTTGTATTTTCTTTAGCAAACATGGGAATATGCGAGATTTGGAAAAGCAATGCTGTTGCTTACAGAAACTGTATCTCATTCCTGATTCTCTGGGTGGTTCTAAATTCATTCTGACATGCAAATCCCTAAGGTTAAAGTCCTATTTAAAGTTCACATTTGAGTTTATAATGATTCTGCTTCTGTGCTTATGTAGATTTAATAAGAGTGTGAAATAAAAAAAAAAGCACATAACCTCTTACATCCCAAACAGATTACATTATATTTGTAATTAATAAGCATTGCTCCATGGTAAATGGCACTCTGCATGACAGTTCCATAGCATCATTCACGTAAGTATTAAATCTCCAAGTACACATGTGTCAAAGCATTTTCTTTACCTTAGAAATACTGTTTTTATAACAAATGGTGTAGCACCGGTGAATTGATAATAAAGTCATCCTGGGATTTGGGAAAGAATTCATAGGCGCATAGTTGAAGGACTTAAATCATCAGCCTAACTTATATGGGACCTCCCAAACGTTGTGTTCCAAAAAGGTGAATGAATCTTCAGGTGAGCCAGTAATGTCAGTTTAGGATCAATCAGTATATTGTGAGGTGTAAATATTTGTTTGACCAATCAGAAATAAGACTGACCTAACAATTTGCTGAGTACGGATTCAAATCAAACGGTCAAGCTATGACAGTTACAGCTAATAGTTTTGTTGAATAAATGCTCAATTGGAAATGAGACAGTGTTAACTAGCCTATGTTTAGAACTTCTTCATTATACATTTTTTCACTTCAGTTCAATAACTGAACCTTAATTACATGAATGTGTGTCTCTTTGTACGTTGCCTGATGTAGGCAATTTTGTCATTCTTTTCAGATGTCCCTGCCAAGACGAAACATTAGTGCTTTCCACGCCGCCCGCACTCTCCACGATCTTAACAATTGTTCTGCTTCCTCTCTCCTAACAGTCTTTGTTTGAAAGATCTTTCATGACAAAACAACCTCTAACCTTACAAGAAATGTGTAGTCTTCCTTCCTTCCAACCTTCCTTTCACCTTTTGGATCCTTCCTTTCTTCCTCTCTCCCTCCCTCCTTCTCTCCTTTCCTTCTTTCCCTGCTTCCCTCCTTCTTTCCTTCCTTCCTTCCTCTAGCTGTCCTTCAAGAGATTTTGAATTATTAGTATTAGGCACAGGACCAGGTACTAATAATAAAGGTTTGAATGATAAACAGTTCTGTTTTCAAGATTTTAGCCTTCACCCTGTTCCTTGTATTTTTGGAAGATTCATCATTCATATGAAAGCATCTACTGTAGTCCTGGTTCCCCACTTGCTTGGTCATTTCAAGCCTAGTCACTTCTCTAGTCAATTCATTCCACTTTACTTTTTATTCCTACTATCCACATCCTTGTTTAGACTATCACCGTTTGCTTAATTCTTCATAGTTCATCTCAGTTACTTCTTCTCCATAAAAAAATGGATGACTTTCAACTCTTAAATCCTGAAGCATTTTCTATTTCATCATAAAATGCATACTTGAATTAAATGAGTAATTATTAAGTGCCTACTTTGTACCACTCAATTATTTACTTTCATTATCAGCCTCTACGTTCATCGTGAACTTCTCATATGCAGATTTACCTAAATGCCCTTTAAATCTGAAGTTCTGTCTTGCAGAGGTTCTTGCTATTCAGTTAATATTTCTGGAAATAGATTTATTTTGTTTAAAACAATGCTAGTGGTGTTATTGATAGCATCATCCATTAAATTATTAATATGCCTAGAATAGTCCAAATTATTCTAAAACCAGATTTTATCACTTGCACCAAGCAAAATAGATAACTAACATCCCATTAAAAGAATTAGTATTACCTTTGTCTCATATATCTTGTACTCATATAATGAAATGAATATAGTTCTATAAATATAAAAATACTCATATAAATAAATGAATATAGTGGTATAGTTATCACAGTGATTTATAGTCACCAGGAAAGGCAGCCTTATAATGCTAGGAAGAACAATATTTGATTGTTAAATTTCTGCTGTCGGATGTTCCAGATCAATGAACATTGGCTATGACAGAGTGCTAAGACCCCGAGCAACCTTTGTCCCTCCAATGATTCTGTAGAACTTCCAAGTCTGTGACAAAAGACTAACTAACCTTAACCTTCCCTTTTCCTCTTAAGGCTCTGCATGGAGATGACTGTACCTTATCACTCCTGAAAATTACAAGCCTCCTTTCTTCTGTTCATCTAAGTAGATATATTAGACTACTCACAAAGAAAATTAACAAACTATTTTAAAAGTATATTTCCAAGAAAGGAAATAGCTACCATCAAAGTTTAGAAAATACAAACTAGGTACTCTTAGATTGCCACTTCAATAGGGCATAGTGCTTAAAAATTTGACAATCTAAAGAATTGTAAAGTACTTCCCTTGTAAAAGTCCTAAGAAATGGGTTGCTTCCAATGAAACAAAAAATTTCATTTCTAACATAAGAACAAAGCATAAAGAAAACAATACAGGTGGATCTAAGTCTTTTGTTATGATATATTTTATATTTATATGCAAGTTTAATTTTTCCATATTTAAAAGTATTGCTGTTCATATGTTACAAGTTAAGTAGGCTCATTTTTTTTTGCTCTATACATGTACATTTCATTTTCTTATACAGTGAATAATTAAATAATTTGTACATGGACATACAACAAAAAGCTTCTATATGTGACATGCATTTTAAAGCACCTACGTCCAGGCTTTGAGCATGGACTGTCACAAGCAAGATGAAGCTAGTCTCGTCCAGCAGCTCCTCGTGGGCACAGGACCAAGCCTCTGCCCTGTGCTCTGGTTCCTTTGGCTGGAAGCCCAGACACTGCTTTTCTTTTTTAATTGTCAAAACAATGAAGCTTTGAGAAAACAGTTGAAGGGGTAGAGGAGAGAAAGATATAACCTTTTGGCATGTGAGGTAGCTCACGAGAGAGGCAGGATGTTAGCTCCTTAGATACAAAAATAAACCTAAATTAATAGGTTTTTGTTAACTTATTTCATAGTATTGCATTGTTCAAATGAGAAAATCTAGCCTGGATTATAAGCAACTGATTATTATTTGTTTATTCATTCATTGGTTCCTTCCTTGTATGTGCCCTGACCAGAGCCAGAGCCTGCAAACTTGGTGTATCAGACTGGTGTACCAACCAATTGAGCTACTTGGCCAGGGCCCAAGACACATTTTTTACAAGATTAACTCCAGACTTCACACTATAAGATTTGATGGGGTAATGAAGTGCCCCTTTTTAAACATAAAATCTATTTCACTTAGTCTCCTCTTCCCTACACAAGATCTCTAGCTTTAAAATAAAAAAGAAAGAAAGAATGGAAGAAAGAAAGACAGGAAGAAAGAAAAAGAAAGAAAGAAAACCCACTTCTAAGAAAAAAGTACTCAGCACAGCAACTTATATATAAAACAGACTTGAAAACTAACTGAATTTTAAATAACTGTGATTAATATATTAAAGGCTTAAATAGAAAAGATGGGCAGCATGGAAGTTCAGATGAATAATTTAAGCAGAGAGATGAAAACTATAAGAATAACCCTAACAAATGCAAAAAAGGGAAACCACAGTATAAGGTGAAGGAGACCTTCAATGACTATAGTTGGCTTGACCTAGCTTAAGAAAGAATCAGTCAAGTTTAAGAAAGACTCTAGAATAACAAGAGAGAAAGAATGAGGCAGAAATATTTGAAATATCATAGTAAAGTATCTGCCAGAATTAATGACAGAGAATTCTCACAAATCAAATCAGCTCAAGAACACTAAGAAAGATGAACAACAAAATATACCAATGTACATTTTGGTTTCAACAAGAGTAACGAAAACTTAAAGGTGCACAGATAAAAAATTCACATGGCTGGATGATATTCTTATAATATAAGCCCTCAGAATTTTATGGAGATTTCTC
Source organism: Micronycteris hirsuta (assembly GCA_004026765.1). Lineage (NCBI taxonomy): Eukaryota > Metazoa > Chordata > Mammalia > Chiroptera > Phyllostomidae > Micronycteris > Micronycteris hirsuta. Next base: position 25,887 of record PVJI01014168.1, read on the forward strand.
CATACAATGCTTAATAAAAAAATGAGATCTGCTTGAAAAAACATTATAGAAATACAAATACGTTACATATTACATATACAACAAATATATATGTAAATTTGTTATACATAAAATAAACATATATAACAAATATATATACAAATATATATAACACAAAGACTTTATAAATGTATATTTCTTCCTATATATGAATATATAATTTGTTATATATAAAATAAATGCATAACATATATATGCTATATATGATATAAATATATTTATGTATACATGATATTTGTATTTCTTCCTACGCAGGCTCTGGTGAACATGGGCATTTGAATTATCATTGCTTTCCAAGCATCACCACAGTAGTGATCTCTCCCCCGTATGTGGAAACTTGAATAACAAGAAAAATCTGCTTTCTGTTTCTGTGAAACGAATGATATTTATGAACTGCGAAAGTCACAATCTCCACAATCTGAGGTAAGACACGGAGTAAAAGAAGATTCTTGAGGAATGCTATAAGAAGACAAAATTTCATGTTTTCAGGAGCGTTCATTATCCCTTTACTCCTAAGCGATCCCAACTACAGCCTCAGCAACCCCTTGCAAACTGGCTTTCACACGGGATATTTTAGTGATTAGGAACTTGCCTGACACTTTCTATGCTTTGAGCTGTCTTGCAGGGCATTGACTTAAGATATATTGAGCAAAATGGCTGCAAGGTGCCGTCAGTTGAAAGAGGTTACATAAGAGATGACTTTTCTTACGCATTTATTTTAAAGGCCTATTTACCAGAGGACTTTAAAACTAGATCCATGCCAGCTTTGTCTGCTTAAATCTGATCTTGTTGCAGTCAGGAGAAACAGATATAGACCCTTATGAAAGCATTGCAAAATTTTACATCTTTAGATTTGACATAGTACAAGTAATAATAATCAATACATAAGGCAGCCTAATGGATTAATGTTTATTCATGGGAAAATGTACCTAACTGAGAAGCATGTACACAGGCAGAACTGTATAAATCTTCATTTAAGTATTGTCTTTCTGGTTAGGTTACTTTGGTTCATGTTGGGTTGTTTGGAGATAGGGCAGAGGAGCCCACCTGAGGGTTTTTATTTATTATTTCATGTCAGGATTTTTACCTAGACCACAAAACGATCATGATAGCTATCATTTATTATTTTAAGATTTTATTTATTTATTTACTTTTTAGAGAGAGGAGAAGGGAGGGAGAAAGAGAGGGAGAGAAACAGCAATGTATGTTTGCCTCTCACGCGCTCCCCACCAGGGACCTGGCCCATAGCCAGGCATGTGCCCTGACTGAGAAAGGAACCTGAAACCCCTTGGATCACAGGCCAGCAGCACTCAATCCCCTGAGTCACATCAGCTGGGTATTATTTTAATTAGTACGCAACTAGACAGCTAGTGGCTTATAGAAAAAGGAAAGAAAAAATCTTGAGTTTTCAATGAGAAACGTACATGAGTTAATTTTCAAAGTCCCTGTTAAAAGTTCTTTTGAAAAAAAAAATTGAGATTCACTGACTTCCTATGAGAAAACAGTGAAGGCTTCAATTACGTGGACACCTCAACACGTGCAAACATTCCATCTTAAATGTCCCCACATAAAAACATATGCAATGAGTTCTTCTGATTTATTTCCCTGAAAGTGCACTTCAGCGTCATCCTCCATGGTGTTATTTTCCACAGTTTCATCCTCTAGGCATGTTCCTTACTGACTCAACGCCTTCACTCATGACCTTCTCGCAATCTTCACCTTGCTAGTGCTGACAAAAATGCCATTTCCTGACAGAGGCATCCTCTGACTTTCACCTCACTTTCTGATTTAAATTATGTAACTCCCTGCCTCCTTTTTTCATGGTTGGCGATGACTCATTCACCTGCTTAGTTTTCAACACCAGCATCCCTGTCTAGATTGTAAGTTCCAACCTGATACAATTTTCATGTGCTCGATCGACCGTGTTCTGCGGTTAGTGCAGTGGGTCTGGCAGAGGTGCCGGCACGCAGAACTCGCTGCCCTGCTCCTTGCCTAATCTCCTCACTGTGGGAAAGAGAATCAGCCCAAACACGGGCCCCCTCCCTTTCTCACCTCCTAACCAAATTGTTGGCAATTATTGTCGGATCTGCCTTAAATTATACTCTACCTTAAAATATGCACTATGTTTTGCTCACTTGTTTGTTTTGTTGATTAGGTCCTGAGACTTGGAAATAAAGAACAAATGGACAGTGAGCAGAGGAGAAGGGGAGGAGGTAACAGGGGAAAGAAGAGGAAGGGGCGAGCAAAGGAGCAGGAATAGCGGACGCCTGGACGAGGACAAGGAGAGGGGGTGGGCTGTGGGAGTGAGGGTTGGGGTAGGGGATGCGCAGTGGGGAAAAAGCAGAACAACTGAAAGTGAATAACAGTAAATACATTTAAAATTTAAAAAGAACACACACAAAAATTATGCACTGTAAACGATACATCTGAGTTCTTTTCACTCCTTTTACCGCTGAACATGGTAATCTAGCCCTTTATCACCAATTGCCTAGGTTACTGAAATTGTCCTCTCAGTAGTGTGCTTTCCTCTGGCTTCCAATCACTAAACACTTTTTTGAGAAACCACAGTGATCCTCTAAAAATATAAAAATGGTCATGTTGCTCCTCTCCTCACATCTCTCCAGTGTGACCCTATCACACCGGAGATGAAAATCGCTCTCAGGGATCTGCTTCCTGTTCTGCCTCCTGTCTTACAGCTCCGGCTTTTGCACGTCCACCCCAATGGTCTTCTCGGACTGATCAAGGGACACCCACTGAGGTCCATTGCAGGTGCTGCCCCAGGTGCTGTGACCCATGACTCACGTGGGCACTAGGTCTCTGTTTCAGCATAACACCATCAGAGAAATCTCTATTGTCCATCTTTTCCAAAGAAGCTCCTTTGCGCAATCATTGCTTCCCAGCTTTATTGAGATATTGACAAATCATGTGTGTCATTTGTTTTTGTTTCATGCAACTTCATTTTCTCTGCCATCGAGTGTTTATTGTTTTGTTTGGCCTCTTTTCAATAGAATATAAGCTTTGAAGAGTATTGACATCTGTTTTGTTCTATTTTAATTCACACGAAATTCCTAAGCAACCATAAGGTTCTTAGTGAATACTGTGAAATGAAAAAATAAATGTCCAACCAACAGTTCTTTGAAATATGAATGAATACATTATTGAAATAATGACTGCATGAATGATTCAACAAACAAATCAGGTGGCATGAGCTGTCAAGCTTTGGCAAGCAATATACTCTACCAAGGAAGAACAGAGCTCCAAGCTGAATGTTCAAGTCTATTAAATATGCATCTATGAGTCAAGTTTTATTCATATGTCCTTAATATTTACATGTTATATAGTCCATATTCTTTTGTATGATATTACCTATCTGTCTCATTAAAAAAGGCCCTGAAATTTTATAGACCACATATCCTGCCAAGTATCTCTTCCAAGCGTACGAGATCCTCTATAATCTGGCTAGAATCTGCTCTCTTTATCTTATTTAATGAAAAGCTCATATATCTCTTTTGAGTCATCCAAAATATTAAATCATGCTGACACCAAGCACCCACATCTTGGTTTCTAATACCATCCTCCGATAAAAGAAGATGGAGCTCTTTTTGAAATGACTGGTCTTAGGTCTGGAGCAGGGAAGATGGAAGATGATCCTGGGGCATCTTGTAAGATCAGTAAACAAGAAAATGTTCAACAGAAAGTCACCGTGATAGTAAGAATACATCAAAGGGGCCAACCAATAGACTCCCGACGGCCAAAGCTGGAACAATTTTTGCACACATTAAATAGAATTGGATTATAATCAAAATTATAAAAGAAATTTCCATGAATTCATAATAATACACACAATGATAGATTAAATGAATAAGTGGGGATGAAGAGACAATCCCCTGTGCAGAAGAATTTGAAAACATATATGTATCTACTCTGTTCTCAAGGAGAAAGAACATAACTCTACTCCTTAAGTATAGGCTGTGCATAGGGATTCCTTTCCAAAGGATACAGGGTAATAAGGGGGTGGAGGAGAATAACTTTACAGCGGAGAAATCTGAAAAACACCCCCTCAGTCAAAGGATCAAGGTTCCCTGGCTGGTGTAGCTCAGTGGATTGAGCGTGGGCTGGGAACCAAAGGGTCCCGGTTCGATTCCCAGTCAGGGCACATGCCTGGGTTGCAGGCCAGGTCCCCAGTGAGGGCCATGTGAGAGGCAACCATACATTGCTGTTTCTCTCCCTCTCTTTCTCCCTCCCTTCCCCTCTCTCTAAAAATAAATAAATAAATATATTTTAAAAATCTTAAAAAAAAAGGATTAAGGTTAACATCAACAGTGATGTCATGTTACTAGCATGCGCCCTTAATATGATGTGATAAGAATGGCAATTTACCTTTGTAATCTTCCCCAAAACCTGTCACCCCAGCCTAATCAGAACAGAAACATAAAACAGAGAGGAACTATCTATGAAATATCTGACCAATATTCCTCAAAGCCTGTCAAGGTCATCAACAACAAGAAAAGTCTGAGAAAGGGTCATGGTACAAATGAAGCTAAGGAAACAAGACAGCTAAATGCAATGTGGTGTCCTAAAGCTGAGACCCTGGAACAGAAAAATGCATCATTAGGTAAAACTACAGTAACTAAAGGAACAAGTATAGGCTGTAGACAATAAGAATGTATCAATGATTATTTATTGGCTGTCACAATGTGCCATTCCAATGTAAAATATTAACAATGATATATTGGGTGCGCATATATGGGAGCTATACTATCTTCACAATTTTCCTGTAATTCAAAAATATTAAAAGGAAATAACTTATTTTGAGCCTACAGCTGGTACACGATAAAATGTTAAAAGGAATTTGGGACTAGACAGGAATTCAAAGCTCATCATTTTATCTGTGAAGAAAGTAAGGCCAAAAAATCTTCCTTAACTACCTGGAAAATTTTAATAACCCTTTCACATCTAAGCATTTCTATGTAATGTAGACATTTTATGTTGGCTTGTGTTTGCTCACTTCAATTCCAAGATGTCCCCTAATAAGAAGATACTAGGTAACAACTTTGTTAAAGTTGTATGAAGCTTGATAGGTTAGTGTATTGATCTGTGTAGAGTTCAGATATAGGCAACTGTACTTAAAGAGGTGCGTTACCTTGGTGGTACCTACAAGTTGAATATTTCCAAATCAAAAAATATTCCTTCTCTTGCCACGTTTTTACTCACACAGTGATTTCTGAAAGATCCATTAATGTTTCTTATTACTTTGAAGTAGAATTATTTACTATCCTAGTTTCTTTTTGCAGGGTGGGGCCTGATTATTACTCAGACTATGCGTATAGCAAATATTTACTTAGTTTGTAAACCCCAATATTTTTGCTGCTGAACTCTCCATTCCTGTCACTAGCATGAGCTATTAGAAAATCGTTTTTGTCCTTCACGGCTTTGTATCAACTGTCTGTTTCACTTTGACCATGGAGACCTCACAACAATGTAGCATTTCACCAAGGGAACATTTGTTCATTTTTATTCCTTCTTTACAGAATTGCTTTGTTTCCTGTATTGGCAGGAGAAGAGGGTGCTGACAACATGATGTTGAATCAGACTCAAAGCCAGCCAGTGTGGTCATTACCTTACGTGCCAAAAACAGCTTCACATTTGGCCTGCAAACAAATAATTTTTTAAAACCTCCTAGTGCCAAAATTCTCTTTAATAATTTATCCTCCTCTTCCTTGTCATCATCACTTTGCCACTGCAGAGATGCCACTTTAATAAGCCTTCAGCTTCACATTATACTCTAAAAAGTGTGGCTCGAATTAATTGCAATAAATATAAGCACATTTGAGAGGTATTATCTCTAAGAGTTTTTACACATATCTTCTTTTAATAGGGTTTATGTCATCTGGAGCTTATAATTTATTTTTAATGCAGGATTTTTATCATTAAAATGTATTTATAAAATTAGTAAAGATGAAATGCAGAATTTTAAGTGATATTCACAAGACTCATGTGAACTCTTGTATTTTGTTAAAGATTTTCTGAATTTATTTATGCATTTATTTTCAGTAAGAGACAGACCTATATGAAATTTCAAGTCCATTAATTTTTAAGACGGAAGGCATACTTTTCTTTCCTATGTCAAGAACTTCTTAATATAAAGGGTTACAATTGGCATAATAATCTACAAAACTTGGCAAGCAATATATCAATCTGTTTGGCAATGTACCAAATTATACCTAACCTTCTGTGCCAGAATGTTAATGCTTTTGTGTCTGTGGTGATCTCTTTTAATTTGTCATAATGGCAGAAAGAAACATCTATTAGCATGTATGGTTCTTTATGTAACAAACAGTAATGTTCTAATTTTGTTCCATCTGTCTGCTAAACCATCGATAGCAACTAAATAATTCATCCTGGTCAGTTTCGTTGTTTTTGCAGTGCTGCATTATGGTGTTTTGATATATAGGAACACAGACATCACAGGATCACTTTTATGTGACTCACACGTTCCCTGTTTATTTCATTGTAGTTATTAGAGGCTAGTTCTAGAGATTACAACTGAATTGTGTGGAAGTTCAAAGATACTTCTATTGTACGAAAGAATTCTCCATTGATTAAATGCCATGTGATGGCTTTACTTCTATTATTAGAAACTCTATTAATTAGTTGAATGGTCATAATAGAAAATATGTCACACTTACACTTTTTTGTGTTTATTTTATACATTAGCAATGGTTTAAGTTTATAGCACTTTTCCCCCACAAATATTAAATTATTTAGTTATTCTTTCAGTTATTCATCCATAGCCTCACCTATATTTTTACAGTGCTTTAGAGTTGACAGTTTTCCAAAGCAGTTTAGTCATTTGGTCCTTTGCCAGCCAAGTGGCAAAGGAGCATCTGGGTTCAAACTGTCTGAAGTTGTCTTTTTACTCTATGTTTCCTCTTTTCAGAAAAATCTTTGAAATATGTCACATGTATCACTTTCATATCTAGTTTTTATTGGGGTGATTGATAGGCAACTAACATGAATAAAGTCAGAATAAGTTTTATATAGTTTATAGTTTTTCTGTATAATATTTATACCAGGGCTTTTTTTCCCCCCACTTTCTGTCTCCACCCAACAATCATCTGCTAAGTTAAGGCTGCTAGAATTTCACACCTAGCAGAGCATACTTACACTCATCCTATGTATGGAAAGCATGACATGTATATGTGTCTCAACTCAGCATATTTAAATTTATGCTAATATATAAATCAATGGTTAACCAACCTGGTTACGCATTAGACTCAGTTGTAATGTGTTTAAAAAGATATAGATGGCTAGGTCCAGGCCTGTGGAATTAAAAACTGGAGGAGGAGTCGAGCAGCCAAATAGAGAAATTTAGTGTCAGAGTAAAATCTGCACCATATATGGACCCCTTCCATGGAATACAACTCAGCCATAAGAAAAGATGTAGTACTGACATTTGTGAAAAAAAAAAGATAGATCTTGGTAATATCATGGTAAGCAAAATAAGTCAGATAGAAAATATCAAGAATCATATTATTTGACTCATGTGTGGGATATAAAACTAAAAGCAAGAAGTGAACAAACAAAATCAAACAAACCAAAACACAGATACACAATAATATGGTGGTTGCCAGAGGGAAGGGGTGTGGGGTAAATATATGATGATGGAAGCAGATTTGGCTTTTGGTGGTAAATGCACAATGCAATATATAGATCATGTATCATAGAATTGTTCACTTGCAACTTATATAATTTTAAAATCAATGTCATCCCAAATACATTTAATTAAATTAAAAAAAAAAAGGTATTTCACTATACAAAGCTAAATAGTTAAAGGAGAGTTTATTCAAAGCTACTAAATGAGGGGAAAACCGTTGAATTCAACTTCACTGAAACAACAATTAAGAGAATTTTAAAGGGCTAAATTGGAGAAAATTGTAGGATACCTGCATTTGCTTTTCAACCATGCTGAGAGAAACAGAACACTTTCTCATATATTCATACAAAAAATAGTTTTGCAACTTGAAGCAAGACACCTTGAATTTAAGCTTCTACCCTCCCAGCGAGACTGAAAAATAGGGGTACTATCTTCCTTGATGATTGGTTTCAAAGAGATGGCTTTCAGCTTCTTTAGAAAGACATTTCTGGTTTGTAAAACTATAAAGAACATATGTGGAAGATATAATTCAGTGAGTTTTTCATAGATTATAAAGAAAATAATACAAAAGCACAGGAAAAATCTAGGCAATCATTTAAAAGTAACAGATTATATTACAGTTTACTTTAAACATTTTTAGAATTTTATTCTAAGGATATTTACAAAAATTTTCAAGTTATTTTACTAATTAAAGTATTAAATTTCGTACTTTTAGACTCTTCCATTTCAGAGTGAGACTCTGTGAATGCATACTGTGAGACTGCAATCTTAAGTTCTATTGCATTTAATAAAGTTACCATTTACTTATAATAAATTAAAAGTTAAAACCATAAGGTACTGAAATAGTTAATATGTCTCACCAATCAAAAAATTTACTACTAAACTTCTAGCCAAGATGGAGGCATACATAGATGCACTGTGCCCCCTCACACAACTGAAAGAAAGACAACAACAAATCTAAAAACAAAAATAACCAGAACTGACAGAAAATTGAACTATATGGAAGTCTGACAACCAAGGAGTTAAAGAAGAAACATTCATCCAGACTGGTAGGACAGGAGGAGATAAGCAGCTAGGTGGAGAGGACTCACAGCAAGGTGGCAGCTGGCAGAGTGGGTGGTCCCACATTCGAGTGCAGATAAACTGTGAGGAACAATGAGAGAACCAGACAAACCCTGCAACCCAGAGCTCCAGCACCAGGAAATAAAGCCTCAAAGCCTCTGACTGAAAATACCTGTGGGGGTTGCAGCAGTGGGAGAAGAAACCCCCAGCCTCACAGGAGAGTTCCTTGGAGAGGCCCACAGGGTCCTAGAATGTACACAAGCCACCCACCCAGGAATCAGCACCAGGAGGACCCAATTTGCTTGTGGGTAGCAGGGGAAGTAATTAAAAGCCAGCCAAGAGCTGAACAAGAGGCATTGTTCCCTCTTGGACCCCTCCCCCATGTACAGTGCCATATGTAGCAACGTGGGTTGCCCCGCCATAGTGAACACCTAATGCTCCACCCCTTACTCTGTGACAGGCACACTGAGACAAAAAGAAATATGGCCCAAATTAAAGAATATATCAACACTCCAGAAAAAATAAAACTAAGTGATGAAGAGTTAGCCAACCTATCAGATGCATAGTTGAAAATACTGGTAATCAGGATGCTCGCAGAAATGGTTGAGTGTGGTTGCAAAATAGAGGAAAAAGTGAAGGCTATGAAAAGTGAAATAAAGGGAAATGTATAGGAAACCAAGAGTGAAGGGAAGGAAACTGGGACTCACATCAATGGTTTAGACCAGAAGGAAGAAATAAACATTCAACCAGAACAAAATGAAGAAACAAGAATTCAAAAAAATGAGGAGAAGCTTAGGAACCCTTGGGACAACTTTAAGTGTTCCAACATCCAAATCATAGGGGTGCTATAAGGAGAAAGGAGAACCAAGAAAACTTATTTGAAAACATAATGAGGGGAACTTCCCTAATCTGGCAAAAGAAATAGACTTCCAGGAAGTCCAGGGAGCTCAAGAGTCCCAAAAATGTTGGACCCAAGGAAGCGTCCTCCAAGGCACATCCTAATTTCATTACTCAAGATTAAGGATAAGAAGAGAATCTTAAAAGCAGCAAGAGAAAAGGAGACAGTGACCTACAAAGGATTTCCCATAAGACTATCAGCTGATTTCTCAAATGAAACCTTGCAGGCAAGAAAAGGCTGGAAAGAAGTATTCAGTGTCATGAAAGGCAAGAACCTACATCCAAGATTATCCAACAAAGCTATAATTTAGAATGGAAGGGCAGTTAAAGTGTTTCCCAGATAGGTCAAGTTAAAGTTCATCGTCACCAAGCCCTTATTATAAGAAATGTTAAAGGGACTTATCTAAGAACAAGAAGAAAATAAAAAATACCAACAGCAAAATGACAACAAAGTCACAACTATCAACAACTGAACCTAAAAGAACAAGAACAAAAACAAACTAAGCAAATGACTAGAACAGGAACAGAATCACAGAAATGGAGATCACGTGGAATTTTAACAGCGGGGAGAGGGAGTAGGGAGAATGGAGGAAAAGGTACAGGGAATAAGAAGCATAAATAGTAGGTAGAAAATAGACAGGGGTCGGTTAAGAACAGTATAAGAAATGGAGAAACCAAAGAACTCACATATATGACCCATGGGCATGAATAAGGTGGAGCAATGATGGTAGGAAGAGGGGTACAAAGTGGAGGGGAATAAAGGTGAGAAAAAATGAGACAACTGTAAATAGCATAATCAATAAAATATATTTTAAAAAAAGAAAAGAAAAATTCAAAATAAATTACTACTACTAAATGGCCCACTGAATCTAAATGAACATTCAAGTATGTCCAATAATGTGACATTGGCACATCATTAATATTTTAATGGTTCAGTCAATATCAGGGGTTTCATGGCAATGTAAATTTGCTTACCCTCTAAAGCTACAGGGGCTTTCAAAAGTGCTTTTATACTTATTTATCATCTCAGCAGAATTAAAATTTGGTTAAATCTATATGCTGTCACATGTAGTCAAATATTTGGAAATATAAAAATGTGTAACAAAACTTAGCCGCTCATTTAAAAAGTGAGCACAATACAAATGAAGAAAACCAATAAGGTCATTTTTCTGTGTGTATGTGAATAATTCAAAAGTAGGCAAATATATATATTTTCCTTTCATAATGCTTTAAATATAAATCTGAATTAGTAACTGTTCTTTTTTTTTTTTTTTAAATATTTATTTATTTTTAGAGAGAGGAGAAGGGATGGAGAAAGAGAGGGAGAAACAGCAATGTATGGTTGCCTCTCACGTGGCCCTCATGGGGACCTGGCCCACAACCCAGGCATGTGCCCTGACCGGGAATCGAACCGGGACCGTGTGGTTCCCAGCCCGCGCTCAATCCACTGAGCTACACCAGCCAGGGCAGTAACTGTTCTTTTTTTTAATAAAGATTTTTATTTATTATTAGAGAGAGGGGAAGGGAGGGAGACAGAGAGGGAGAGAAACAGCAATGTATGGTTGCCTCTCACATGGCCCTCACAGGGGACCTGGCCCGCAACCCAGGCATGTGCCCTGACTGGGAATCGAACCGGGTTCGTCTGGTTCCCAGCCTGTGCTCAATCCACTGAGCTATACCAGCCAGGGTCAGTAACTGTTCTTTATATAAAAAAAAACATGAGCTAGACTCGTGAGTACAGCTTCTTGAAATTATTTCCACACGCAGATGTTGTTTCCTGAAAATGAGAGGAGGAAGGGAGAGGCGTGTTCCTTTGTTCCTTAAAACACAGAGCTCCTGGAGGCCCTTTCTTGGCCATCTCACTCATGATGATGTCGATGAGGGAATTAAATACTGCTTGGGAATGGCTCGGGTAACATCTTATCTGTGTGGGTTCACGTATTACAACTGATGAACTGACATTGAATTGTCATAATCACCCAATTCTACAGTTTCGTTGGGGTTTACTCTTGGTGTGTACAGTCTGTAGGGCTGAACATAACACATATGCATCACTATGGTATCATACAACCATTCTCCCTGTCCCGAAAATCCTTTCCACTCCACTGACTTATCCCTCTCCCCGCCTCCGACCCCTGGGAACCACTGTTTTTTGCACTATCTCCACAGTTTTGTTTTCTCCAGAACATCTTCCAGTCAGAATCGTACCATAGGTAACCTTTTCAGATCACTTTCTTTCACTTGGTTATATTCATGAAAGTTACTTGTTTGAGCAGCTTTAAGTTCACAGCAAACTTGAGAGAGGTATCAAGATTGTGTGACTTTCCCTGGCTGGTATAGCTCGGTGGATTGAGCAAAGGCTGTGAACCAAAGGGTCGCTGGTTCAATTCCCAGCCAGGGCACATGCCTGGGTTGCAGGCCAGGTTCCCAGTAGGGGGCCCATGAAAGGCAACCACACATTGATATTTCTCTCCATGTTTCTCTCCCGCTCCTTCTCCCTCCCTTCCCTTCTAAAAATAAATAAATAAAATCTTAAAAAAAAAAAAAAGATTGTGTGACTTTTACTTGGGAAAAACAGGTTCTCAATCACAAGTCAGTTAATGAACAACTTTGACTCGCATCTTTCCAGTCTTCTTTGTTTCAAGGTCTATTCTAACTTTTTTAAGGGGAAAATGCTCTCTCCATCTAAAACCTGGTCTGATTTCCTGAATCTTCCACGCTATATTTTCTTTTAAACTAATGTTTTAATAGAGTTTACTTTATGCGGGTCATACATTTAATTGGTGCCTTAATTGAAAATTTAGAAAAAACACATACACACATACATGGATCAAGATTTATCTTCCATCCTAGGAGGAGAGTTAGACATAACAAGTGCAAAGTAGATAGACAAAATATATAAAGCATGATTTTCAGTTTTGGGGTAGCAGGCAACACAGGAGAATAGGGCATCAGAGAAAAGAAACAAATAATATATGCTCCATGTTTGCACAATTTTACTGAAAACAGCAATTCCAGTAAATTGTGTACTGCAAGAATTTATAATACCTGACTATTTAATCAGGGGCACTGACCTCTTTTCCCTTAGATTGTCAGATATGAAAATGACAACAGCATAAAACAAAAACAAAAACAAAAGCTATCTGCTGTGAATGAATCAGCATTATACCCATTTTACGTATTTTTTGTCAGATCAGCCAAAAATATATATTTCGGTGTGCCACAGAATTTAAGAAATTATTTGTGTGTGCCATGAGATGAAAAGGGTTAAAATTTGCTGGCCTAAAGGAAGACCTAAGCCCTAGAGGGGCCCTGGTGGAGCCCAGTGTGCTCCCTGAGATGAAGAGATGAAACCAGGAGTACCAGGAAGCCAAAGTGGCTGGAGTTCACAGGGCAAAGCACCAGCGAAGGGAAAGCTGCACCCAATATCTGCAAAGTGTCTGGCTGGAGTCTTCAGCTAGGTACTGAATATCAGGAAGCTACCAGATGTGGGGGAAAGAATCACCCAAAAAGAGCCAAGGAAAAATTCCTCTGAACACAGAGAGATCGGAAATAATCTGTGTTACCACCTGCCATGGTGGAAAGCCCTAGAATTCGTGGAGCATCAAGGATGCTCATTAGGATAATACAATGGTCTACAAGATTCATGTCCCTGTTACAGAGCTATAAACTATATATGGAACGAAATCCAAAGGAACTGAAGGAGAAATACGTGAATCCACACCTGCAATTAGGTATCCTGCCACTTCACTCAATTATTGAAAAGAGTTGTGAACAGAAAATTAGAAAGGATTAGAAAACTTCAACAACCCAATAAACATGCTTGACCTAATATTGTGTTAAGGAATTTTGTACCTAATTTATGTGGGATATTAATTTATAGCGGGTTTTTTTTTTTTGTACTATATCTTGTTTTGGTATCAAGGTAATAATGTTGGCCTCATAAAATGAATTTGGAAGTCTTTTTTATATTTTTGTAAGAAATTATGTAGAATTTGTGTTAATTCTTGTTTGAACTTTGGATAGAATTCACCAATGAGATTATCTGGGCCTGTGGATTCATTTTAGGGGAATTTTAAAATTATGAATTCAATTTACTTTCATTATGTTAAGAGGCTATTCAAATTATCTAACTTATGTTGGGGGAGTTTAAGAGTTTGTCTTTTTCAAAGAATTAGACCGTTTTGTCTACATTGTGAAATTTAGGTTTGTAAAGTTGTTTATGGTACTCTTTTAAAATTCTTTCGATGTATGTAGATTCTATAGTGAATTCACTACTTTATTTCTGATATTGGTAACTTGTCTTTTCTCTTTTCCTGTCAGTCTTACCAGAAATTTGTCAATTTTATTGATCTTTAAAAAAAATGTTTCATTGACTTTATCAATTTTAAATTTTGATGATTTTGCTGTTAACTTTGTTATTTATTCTGCTACCTTTGGGTTTATTGTGCTTTTCTTTTTCTAGTTACTTGGCTTATTGATTTAAGATGTTTCCTATTTTTTTTATGTATATATTTACTACAATTATTTTCCCTCTCTTTTGCTTAGTTCCAAACATTTCAAAATGTTGTTATAGCTTTGTAAGTGTGGAAGTCTAGGATCCCTGCTTGCCCTTTGCTTGTATCGTAGATGAGGACAGAGCAAAATTTTGTCTGGGCTGCCTGACTAGATGAGAACATTTGCTATTTAAGTTACAGGTCTTGCTGGGCTCTCTTTCCTGAGCTTTCAACTAGAGAGGATAGCTTTAGCTAGGGAATTTTTTGGTCTAAGCTGTTGGTGTTTGCAGGTTTCTAACTTGTTCAGATCTATGATATAAACATCTCACAATTTTTGTGTTTTTTCTTGGATCCCGAAGTCCCTAAACATTTTTCTTTCTCTATATCTTTCAGAGGTTTATAGTTTTGTTTTTAATTTTAAACAATATTTGGTTTACCATATTTTCAATTCTTGAATAGTGTTGAAATATTTTAATATTTGACACGAATACCTTAAACTTACTTTTCTGTTGCTCTATTTATTATTACATGAATCAGTTGCCTAATGACATTTTGGGCTGTCGTATTTGACAACTGTAACTTCTGAAGACCTAGAGGGATAAAAGCAGATGAGTTGTCATAGACATTTTGCAAAGAACTTTTCTGAATAATAATATTCATAAGAACGGAATGTAAAATCAGGTTGGGAAAATATTTGTAGGTAAATGATAACTATAACTCTAAGATGCAAAATGATAATAATAATAATATCCACAAGCTAAATACTTTAAAGGCAAGGAAGTTAAGGCATTATTAAAGGATTAAAGGCACATGACTAATATATGTATAGGTGAATATTTCCATTTAATTTAATTTTGTTTCCTAATATACTTAGCAGACAAATTCAACAATATTTTTATTCACTGATTCTTTTGAAGGAAGATTGTGGACGATGCTGATGAGAGTATTCTCGGAATGATATACTTGCTTGCATGACTTATTCAAATAAAAAATGATAAAATACTTTTTAAAAATATTTTAAAACTATAAGATTATATCCTGAAATATGTTTATAAACTGGCTCAGTATATCTACTGATAACAAGTTTATTTTACAAATATAGCATTAATATAAAAAAACTGAATAAATATCATAGCATTTTCCATAATCCCTCAATTGAAATCAGGCTATTGTCTAACAAAATGAGAATAGTTAAGTACATTATGAAACATATGTGATGTGTTTTATTGGAAATATTTATCAAAAGATTTAATGGCAAGAAAATGGAAAAATATCATTGCATAGAATGGCATATACGAACGGTGTCAGCAAAGTAAGATGTATTATAAAACACGCATATACCCGTTGCTTAAAACCATTGATTAATTTCCTAATGACACAATTTTAGAAAGACTAACATAAGTAAAAACACAATCACTGTCAGACTTAAACTATTATGACTGTATGTACTTTGTTATTTGTTGCATTAAATTTTAAAATACTTCCTGCTGCTTTTTCTTTATAGATCTCTTGTTTCTCCTTGATGCTCTTAAAAACATTGTAAAGTCAACTTATGTAAGATGTTAGCTATATATTTATGAGTTTGTTTTTATTTATTTTCATGAGAGATTAAATAAATGTCTTCCAATATACCAGTTCTCACAAAGAAGAGTTCCTAAAGAGAAATAAAAGTTTAACTACAAAGTAAGAAAGAAATTTTTGGCATTAAAAAAAACAAAGAAGTAAATATATCAAGTTAGAAAGTTAAGTGTTTTGGTGTTAGTTCAAATATACTTTCCATTTTAATGTGTGGAAAAAAAGTGTCCGCTGGGGTTGTGAAATTGGCTATATAGTTTTGTAAGTCACTGTTCTAAAAAAAAAAAAAGAAAGTGAACATTTGACTAGCAAGAGATATATCAAAAAAAGGTTAGAACAAAGTTCTGCAAAGGATTAAGATTTACTTGATGCTTGTTATCAAGGCTATCTATCTACCTAACCATTAAAATACAATGACACCTGACCAGTATAGGCTGCCAGCTTCCCCCCAAGTAATACAGGGGCCTCAGGAAGTTTCGATTCTCCACTTTACAAGGAAGAAACTGAGGTACAAAGAATATAACATTGAGCCCTGACTGGTGTAGCTCAGTAGATTGAGCGCAGGCCGCAAACCAAAGGTTCAATTCCCAGTCAGGGCACGTGTCTGGGTTGTGGGCCAGGTCCCCAGTAGGAGCCAAGTGAGAGGCAACCACACATTGATGTTTCCCTCCCTCTCTTTCTCCCTCCCTCCCCCTCTCTCTAAAAATAAATGAATAAAATCTTAAATATATATATATAAAACATTGAACATGAATTAAATCCCTTTATACTTTTATACATATTTAAAGAAGATTTACAAAGTTATATTATTTTTGGAATCATGAAACAATGTAATTAAAGTATTCAAAAAAAGGGTTGGAGTTTTCAAATTATATTTGTAATTTTATATTATTATTTAACTTGCTGCAAGCACATTCACATTATTATATTACCTGACAGCTATACCAGACTTAAGAAATCCATGTGCTTTATTATTGACCTTTCCAGACAAATTTTTATGACTATCATTGCAAAGTGGAGCATATCAAATTACTTTGATCTGGATATGGGAGCAGGAAAAAATTAGTAGTAGTGTGAAGAAACTAGAATATATAGGGCAATTTGGCATTCAATGATACACTGCATATCAGAGATCAGTATTTTTCTATAAAAGTCTTATGTAAGCATCACATGTTTTTCTTTGCATAGTTTGTATGCACTCAGGGACTGAATAATGACATGCAAAAATAGCATGCAGATTTTTAAAAATTAAAACAGAAAATACTGAAGCCATACTTTCAAAATGTTTTTTTTTTTAATATTTAAGCAGTTTATATCATTAAAACATTTTTAAGTTAGGGCTATAGTTATTTTATGTATCTTCTGAACTTGCAAGCAAACACAACAATTTTAAGTTATAGAAATGGAAAACTTAACTAAAAACTAAAATATTGTTTTGGATGTCATTTATTGACATTAAGTTTCTAATGCATATATATCAAAAAAGGTCATTACCTGTGGGATTTTGGTTATAAAGAAATTTTGGGAAAAATGATATCTTGTTTTGTATCTTAGTATTTCTGTGACTGTATAAAAATTTTAAAGTCATTAAAATCTCGCATTAAGTTCCCTCTCTAATTTTATGGATTATTTATATTATTTATAATTAAAGTGATAGAGCAAACAACTGATAGTCTAAGAATGGACCAACGAGACAAGATTAGAATTAGGAAAAGTCGGTAAGAACATTAATCACATGTCAGTATGTATTGCTAAGTCTCATTTGAAAATTTTAAAATGTGCCTAATTTATCTCCTGTCATGGAGAGGAGTCCTGTAAAAGTAAGGTACTACCTTCAGTAAGTCATAATTAAAGAGAGAAACATTGGGGAAAAATGTGAAATACAATTTGTACACACATCCATGAGTCAGTTGTGAAATTCTGATGACTTCCTTAAAACACGTGCTGTTAAACTGTGTTAGAGAAGTGGATACATGTAAAAGTTCTGTAAATATCATGCCAACTATTTTGTGAAATTAAAACATAGTTAAATTATCCAGATAAGATCCTCTTTTTAAAATAATTGTTTTCATATAAGAGACTGGACTATGAACTTTCGAAGTATAGTCCTAGCATAACTACCTCAGACTCTCCGTGAATGATTTCGGGATAAATATTCTGTCATATCCTTCAGGTTGGCTCACTTAGCGCTCACTGCAACCCCCTTCTCCTTATCATTCTTTTGCCGTTGTGGCTGAACTCTAAACAAAATCATGTAGATTCTTTAATGCAAAAGATTCACCATGTAATCTTAGTTAAGGCAAGCAGGCGTATCCTCCTGAGACGTGGAGGCAGAAGTGAGTAATGTGGTGTGGTAGCTGCAAAGTCATGCTCCACTGACTGACACCATATGTTCTAACCAACACATCATTAGGTGAGTCCATCGCTGCGCTAACATCGCAGAGTAAGCCTGCATAAACTTAAGTGGCATAGCCTACCACACTCCTAGACTGTATGGTACACCCTATAGCTTCTAGGCTACAAGTCTGTATATTTTGTTATTCTGCAAAGTAACATGTGATTAAATTAAGCACCAGAGAAAATGATGCAGTCAGGAGACGTGGTAAACAAAATATATGAAGACGCTGTCAGTGTACCTCTGTTGGCAAGCTGTTTGCAGCAAACTTTTCTTAATATCAACAGAAAGAATACACTGAAAAATAATGGTAAGGGTATAATATAATAAATACATAAACCGGTAATGTAGACATTTATTATCATTATCAAGCACTATGCATGGTGCATAATTTATGTGCTATAGTTTTATACCACTAAGGATGTCCCTAGGCCAGTGATTTTTCACTTTTTAAAAAACCTCATGGCATACATAAACTAATTACTAAAATTCTTGGCACATCAACAAATGCACTTTTTGCTGATCTGACAAAAAATAGGTATAATGTTGATTCGCTCATACTGGATGGCTATCGTGTTGGCTGTTGTCATTTTTATGTTTGACAGTCTAAGTCTAAGGGAAAAGGTGTCAGTGCCCCTGACTAAATAGTCAGGTATTGTGTGTTTTAAAAATTCTTGCAGCACACTGGTTGAAAATCACAGCCATAGACAAGAACTTTTTTAGCTCCATTATAATTGTATGGTCCCACCATCATATACACGGTCCATTGTTAACTGAAATATCCGTGTGCAGTGCATGATTGTGCATGAGAAGATGCAGTACAAACACTGAAACCACACAGGGCAGCTCTAGCACAGAATTTGCTGTTCCCTGATGCTTTAGGAGTCAAGTTACAGACATTGACTTAGTGGTTTTCCACTGGAACAATCCCAGTTACGGTTGGGTACTTCTGGCCCTGCCATTCCAGAATTGCTCCATTGTTTCATAAGGTTCAGGCGACGCTATTAATCATTCCGGATGCCTTTGACACAATATGTGTTCATAGAGTTATGTCTGCTCAGAGGGAAACCTTTGTGTAATTCGTATGAATTCGCCTTATGGGCTTGAAGGGCCATCTTCATTAGAAACAATATAGCATCCAACCTTGCATATCTGGTCTTTCTAGAGCAATTTC
>PVJI01014169.1:0-45150 GCA_004026765.1 Micronycteris hirsuta
GTTACCTCAAGCCATTTTTTCTCATTTGTTTAATGGTTTACCTCTCTAGTTATTTAGAACTCTTTTATTTGGTATCACCATAGTCTTCCATTTTCTTATTTAGCCTGCAACTTCTTGTTCCAGCTCCAGTATAAAAGCCTATTAATAAATCTTGTAGTCAATAGCATTTACTGAGTGAGCCCCTGGGTGAAACAGAGAAAACAGAGAAATAGAGAAAATTAGACCTTCAGTGCTTGCTCTTTGGGACCTTAACAACCTAGTTAGGGGAGAAAAAGATACATGAAAAAATCTAGGGACCACATCTGAAAGCATAGACAACTCCCACTTTCCCTCCCAGTACCTATGTTTCCTCATCTGAAAATAAACAAATTTGGCTACATCAAATTGAGAACCATTGACCTCTGTGAGGGCTAAGTCCCTTTTTTTATTTACTTCAGGATTGCTAGAATGGGTTTTCAATCATGGAATTCATTAATAAAGAGCATGTTAATGTGTTAAATGCAAAGAATCACATCATCAATTCAATACATGCAAAGAAGACACTTGACAAAATTAAAAATGGTTATTCTTAATAAACCCATTTGAAAAAAACATGATTCAGCCAATGGTAGAGATTGTTCTTAGTATTTTGGTTCCTTCCAGCTCTAAAGTTCTAGGGTTTTGAGATCCTTTCTTGGAACTGATATCGGATTTCTTATAAGGGGAAATGGGATCTGATTTGCAAAGAGAAAAACTAAAGCTGCAGCGTGATGATTGTAGGTAGGCATGAGGCACCCAGCAAGGCTGTGATAAAGTAGAGATAGGCTCCCAAGGGTCCTGACCACAGCTTGCCAGGACTTCATTTCAAGTAAAGACCAAAAACCAAACATTGATTATCATCTCCTATCATCTTCCAGACACTGGGGTCACAGGAAAGACAGAAACTTATAAAATACAACAATCCTGGCCTTCAAGTAGCCCATAGGCTTACATTAGGCAAATTCTCCTTTCCGAAGCAGGGCCCGTGGTGTGTTACCCAGTAGTACCTAGCAGTACCCAGTAGTGCTTACTGCACAGGGCTTCAAATCAGGGGCATTAAAACAAATGGAAAGTTTGAGATAAATAATTTATTTCATATTTTAAGAAATATAAAATTTAAAAAATAAAAGCATCACAGTAGTCATTGTAAGAGAAATCAGATTTTTGTGGCACATCCTCACTTGTGCTTATTTTACTTCTAGTATTTTGCCTGGAAGCCCTTATGGTGGAGGTGCGCACCATAACGTTTTCAGAACTTAGAATCTTTAAGGGTCTTAACTCCAGCCAGCTCAGCTCGGTGTGTTGGAATAGCAAGAATGTCTTTGTGGTCCTGGCTGGTGTAGGTCAGTGGATTGAGCGCGGGCTGCGATCCAGAGGGTCACTGGTTCGATTCCCAGTCGATTCCCAGTCGGGGCACATGCCTGGGTTGCGGGCCAGGTCCTCGGTGGGGGCCACATGAGAGGCAACCGCACATTGATGTTTCTCTCCCTCTCTTCTTCTCTCCCTTCCCCTCTCTCTAGAAATAAAATCTTAAAAAAAAGAAGAATGTCTTTGTGTACTGTGAATGGGAAGTGGTTCCAGAGAAAGACAAACCCTTGGAGGGCAGGGCAGTGTGTAAATTGGGGCAGACAGGACCTTCCCTAGATCCAAGGCTCTGGAGAAAGAAGATTGAGTGAGGCTACTCAGCACCACCAGGTGGCAGGAGTGAGCTGCTCAGCGTCTTCACCTTTCCAGACTTGAGGCTTGGGCCTAGGAGCCCAGCGTCGGCACCTTTTTGCAGGGTTGGACAAAGGCAGTGCTGTCAAAGCTGAAGCAAGGGCGAACATGGGAAGAAGTCTCAGATTCTAACACCTCCCCCAGCTTTGGCTCAGAAAGGACAAGACATTTGTCAAAGATCCAAAGGCGTTATGACTCCCAGGCCAGGATTTAGCAAGCAAGGGTCTATTTTCTGCTCCACTTATCTGCCTTTCTTTTAAAGATGTATCCTAGGCATCGATTGTATGCTAGGTATGTACTGGAAGTGTGCAATATAGCATTTAACAAGAAGTGTGCACCTGGCTGGTGTAGCTCAGTGGATTGAGCGCGGGCTGGGAACCAAAGGGTCCTGGTTCGATTCCCAGTCAGGGCACATACCCCAGGCTGGGTCCCCAGTGAGGGCCATGTGAGGAGCAACCATACATTGCTGTTTCTCTCTCTCTGTCTCCTTCCCTTCCCCTCTTTCTAAAAATAAATAAATAAAATCTTAAAAAAAAAGAAGCGTGCAATCTAGTGGATCTAGTGGAAGAGAGCCTGGTACACAGCTATGCTCCTACCACACTGGAAGGCAATTTGAGTAGTGGTTAATTAAGTACACTGTCTTGGAAGTTAGACAGATTAGGGTGTGAACCCAAGCTCCACTACTTGCTAGCTGTGCAAACTCTGTGAGCCTAAGTCTCTGTGTCTGTAAAATGGAGGCAAATGACCCCCTTAGAAGACCAACAAAATTATGTATATATCAAAAAGGCTTTTTTAGTAAAATAAATAAAATTCACTGCCTGCCATAGAGCTGTTATTATAAGTGCTGAATGCTAGGGGAGCAGCACCCATTTCAGACTTGAGACTTCCCAGAGAAGGTGACCCCTGTTGCAGAAAACTTGAAGGATGAATAGAAGATACATAGGGGAAGGGGGCAGAGGTGGGGGGGCTGGGACAGAGGACGGTGCACAAGGAAGGAGTAGACAGACAAACTCTGGGGAGCATGGATGCACACCCCCTGGTTCATCAGCACTGGGGACAAGGACAAGGCTAGCTTCCCATATTTCAAGTTGGCACAGTCTGGATTCTCTCCCTGCATCTACGTGCATTTAGTAAGTACCCACGCTGAGCCTCTCTCAAAGGCTGTAAGGAGAAGTTTAGAGACTTAAATGACTTGACTCCTTTGTCATCCTAAGGAGGTTTTACTTTGTCCTAAAGAAACGAAATTCACTGAAGAATGTGGAGCAAGGAGGTGGAATGGCCAGATCCTTATTTTAGAGTCATTACCACGAGAAAATATTGCACAGAACCATAGGAGAACATGTATGAGAATATTCATGACAGCTTTGTGGAATCAGGAAGCTAACTTTCCATCTTTAAGGGAATACTATACAACAGAAGTGATGAACTAGATATGTCTATAGCAACACGAATAAATCTTAAAAAAGTGTGCTGAAAAGGGAAACAATTACACTTATAGCACAATTAAATTCTACATGCATATTAAATGCATCCACAGAACAAGGATACATGTAAATCCAGGGACCAATAAACACATTAGATGGTGCTTATAGAGAGGAGGGGAAGGGCTTAGGGATAAAGAGGAAACATTTAACTAAAGAGGGGCCTTGTATGTTTCAAATAATGATAGTGTGCACTACGAACCAAAGGATATGACTAACGTATTGACTCTTCGCACCTAGATGACACAAAAAAAGATTCCATGTACTGGATTCTCATTTTCCCACTTAAAAGTCCTTCAAACATCATAGAAAAGACAAGAGATAACAAATCCTGGAGAGGATGTAGAGGAAAGGGGACCCTCATGCACTAGTGGTGGGAATGTAAATTAGCAAACAGTAGAGGATCCTCAAAAAATTGAAACTAGAACTACCATATGACCCAGCAAATCCACTTCTGGGAATATATCCAAAGGAAACAAAACCACTGACTTGAAAAGATACCGGCACCCACATGTTTATGGCAGCACTGTTCACAGTAATGGGGACATGGGAACAACACAAAGTGTCCATCAACAGGTCAATGGATAAAGAAGTTGTGGTGTGTGTGTGTGTATATATATCTATATATCTATATATAATTACATATATATGGTATATAATGAAATATTATTCAGCCATAAAAAATGAGGAAATCCTGTCCTGGCTGGTGTAGCTCAGTGGATTGAGCACGGGCTGCGAACCAAAAGGTCGCCAGTTTGATTCCCAGTCAGGGCACATACCTGGGTTGCAGGCCAGGTCCCCAGTGGGGGCCAAGTGAGAGGCAATCACACATTGATGTTTCTCTCCCTCTCTTCCTCTCTTCCTCTCCCTCTCTCTAAAAATAAATAAATAAATAAATACTCTTTAAAAAAAAAAAGAGGAAATCCTAACCCTTGTGACAACATGGGTGGACCTTGAGGGCATTATGCTAAGTGAAGTAAGTCAGACAGACAATGACACATACTGTACAATGTCACTTATGTGCGGAGTCTAAAAACAAAACAAAACAAAAGCCAAACCCATTGAATAAGAGATCGGACTTGTGGTTACCAGGGGCAGAAGAAATTGGAAGAAGGTGGTCAAAAGTTATAAACTTTCAATTTTAAGATAAGTGTTAGGGATGTAATGTACAATGGGACGACTGTCGCTAACACTGCTTTATTACATATAGGAAAGTTGTTCAGAGAGTAAATCCTAATAGTTCTCATCACAAGGAAAATTTCTCTCTCTCTTTTTAAGATTCTATTTTTTTAGACAGAGGGGAAAGGAGGGAGAAAGAGGAGAGAAACCTCAATGTGTGGTGGCCTCTCATGCACCCCCCACTGGGGACCTGACCTGGCCAGCAACCCAGGCATGTGCCCTGACCGGGAATTGAACCGGTGACCCTTTGCTACGCAGGCAGGTGCTCAATCCACTGAGCCACACCAGCCAGGGCATCTTTTTATTGTATATTTATGAGAAGATGGATGTTAACTGAATCTACTGTGGTAATCATTTCACAATATATGTAAATCAAGTCATCATGCTATACGCCTTATACAGTGATGTTGGTAAATTATTTCTCAATAAAACCAGGTGGGGGAAAGTCTTCAAAGGGTCTCCATAATCTAGAAGATAAAGTCCAGGGCTCTCTGTATCTAGAACTTTATGCCATTAATATTTAGCTGCTTTGCCTTTGCTGTCTCTCAGGAATGTAACTCAATGGTTTTCAACTCTGGCTGCATATTGAAATGACTTTATGAGCTTTTAAAATACATAGATGTCTAGCCCTGGCCAGGTAGCTCAATTGGTTAGAGCATCGTCCTGATACAGCAAGGTTGCAGATTTGATCCCCAGTCAAGGCAGATACAAGAACTAGCCAGTGAATGCATAATTAAGTGGAACAACAAAATCAATGTCTCTCTCTCTCTCCCTTCTCTCTCTCTTTCAAATCAATAAAAAAAATTTTTTTTTTTAAACATTAAAAATGTATAGCCCTGGCTGGTGTAGCTCAGTGGATTGAGCACGGGCTGGGAACCAAGGGGTCACCAGTTCGGTTCCCGGTCAGGGCACATGCCTGGGTTGTGGGCCAGGTCCCCAGTGAGGGCCATGTGAGAGGCAACCACACATTGCTGTTTATCTCCCTCTCTTTCTCCCTCCCTTCCCATCTCTCTAAAAATAAATAAAATCTTAAAAAAAAAAAAAAACCCAAAACATTAAAAATGTATAGATATCTGAGCCTCAACCCCAGAGGTACTAATTTAATTGGACTAGAGTGGGGCCATATATGGATTTTTTACAACAATTTTATTTATTTATTTTTAGAGAGGGGAAGGGAGAGGAAGAGAAACATCAATGTGTAGTTGCCTCTTGCCTGCTCCCTACTGGGGACCTGGCCCTCAACGCAGGCAAGTGCCCTGACTGGGAACTAAACTGGCGACCATTTGATTCACAGGCCAGCGCTCAATCCACGGAGCCACACCAGCCAGGGATGGATGTCTGTTTTTTTTTTTTTTTTTAAGATTTTATTTATTTATTTTAGACAGAAGGGAAGGGGGGGAGAAAAAGAGGGAGAGAAACATCAATGTGTGGTTGCCTCCCACACGCACCCCACTGGGGACCTGACCTAGCCTGCAATCCAGGCATGCACCCTGGCTGGGAATTAAACCAGCGACCCTTTGGTTTGCAGGCTGGTGCTCAACCACTGGGCCACATCAGCCAGGGCTATACGTTTTGTTTTTAAGATTTTATTTATTAAATTTTTAGTGAGGGGGAAGGTAGGGAGAAAGAGAGAGAAACATCGATATGAGACAGAAACACTGATCTGTTGCTTCTTATACATGCCCCAACAGGGACGAGGCCCGTAACCCAGGCATGTCCCCACATGTGCTCCAGCCAGGAACCGAACCAGTGACTTTTTGCGTTGCGGGACAATGCCCAACCAACTGAGCCACACAGGCCAGGGTTTTTTTTTTTTTTAGATGTCTTAATGAATCCTGTAATTCCTCCTGGTCCTGGCTTACCTTTAATTCATTCATTCATTGAACTTTTATCAACTCTGTAATATGAACCAGGCATTCCAGTAAACAGTGAGGACAAACATGCAAAAAAGAACAGCACAGTCTTCTTTCTTGCAGTTTACAATCTTTGGGGGAAGACAAAAGTTGAATGAGTAATTACAGCGTTATATAGGCCTAAGCCTCTTTCAGGAGTTGGGAAAGGAAGGCTTCCCTGAGGAGATGAGAATTAAACTGAGTCCCCAAAGGTGACTTAGAAGTTAAGTGGGGCCTAGGGAGAAAGGAGTGTTTCAGGCAGAAGCGGCAGCATGAGCAAGTCCCCGGCTTGAAGAGGACCACAGCACACTGAAAGAGCTGACAACCTGTACTGACAGGGAGGTAGCAACTGTGGCCAAACTTGAAGACAGGATGACTCAGAGCTTTATAGTTAGAGTTGGGGACTTTATCCCCAGTGTGCTGGGAAGTCTTGAAAAGATTTAAGTAGGGAAGTGTAATACAATCAGATGGGGTTTTTTAAGGAAGGATCTGGGTGTACTGTGGACCTTAGATTGGATTTGGATGTTTGCAAATCTCATCTGCCTCTCTTCTGCCAAGGATATTTTGGAGTCTTTTACTGATAGTTAAATTCACCTCCTGTGACTTGTTGGTGTTAACTAAATGATCAGAATGTGACCCTTTTCACAAACACCTGGGGATAGCAGCAGCGTTTCCTCACTGTCCTTGGGTCATTCAGTGAGCAATCACTGGGCTACTTTGCACAGGGCACAGGTCCAGGTGCTGGGGTGTGAAGGTGAGTAAGACCCAGCTCAGGATACCACAAGAAAAACAGTTGATTTATAAAAACATAAGTTCTACTATGTAGATAACAATAACAAAGTTAAAGGCAACTGACAGGGAGAAGATATTTTCAATGTTTTTTTAAAAAGTATTAGTGTCTAGTATTTATGTATATTTAAAAATGTAAAACAGTATAGCAATTTTGGAAAGCAGTTTGTCCATTTCTTTTTTCTTTTTAAAAACTTTCTTGTCAAGTTAAATGTACATTTACCATAAGACCCAGCCATTTCAATTCTAGATATTTGCTCGAGAAATAAAAACATATGCACACAAACACATATAGAATTCATAATACCTTTTTATGTTTTCTTTTTTTAAAGATTTTATTTATTTATTTTTAGAGAGGGGAAGGGAGGTAGAGAGGGAGAGAAACATCAATGTGTGGTTGCCTATTATGTGTCCCCTACTGGGGACCTGGCCTGCAACCCAGGCATGTGTTCTAATTGCGACTCGAACTGGTGACCCTTTGCTTTGCAGGCCGGCACTCGATCCACTGAGCCACACCAGCCAGGGCCATAGTAGCTTTTTCATAATAGTCAAAATATTGGAAACACCCCAAATGTCCACCAAAAGGAGAATGAATGAACCAATTGTGATATATTTATACAATGAAATATACTAAGTAATAATAGGGAACAAGCTACTGAAATAGCCAACAACATGGAAGAATCTCAAAGCCATTTTGTGAGTAAAAGAAG
Source organism: Micronycteris hirsuta (assembly GCA_004026765.1). NCBI lineage: Eukaryota > Metazoa > Chordata > Mammalia > Chiroptera > Phyllostomidae > Micronycteris > Micronycteris hirsuta. Next base: position 7,786 of record PVJI01014169.1, read on the forward strand.
CTAGAACAAAAAAAACTTTAAGTACATACTGTCTGATTCTATTGCTGTGAAACTCTACAAAAACAAATCTAATTCTTTTCTAGAATCAAATCTAGAATAAAATCTAATCAGAAGATGAGTCAGTGGCTTCCTGGGTGCTGAGACAGGGGAAGGGCTGGCAGGGATTGTCTAGGAGAATGAAGCACAAGGAACTTTTTAGAGTAACACTCCATATCTTGATTGTTGTGATGGTTACAAGCTGTACACACCTGTCTGAACTCATCAAAACATACATTTAAAATGAGCGCTCTTTATAGTGTAAAAATTATACTTCCTTCTAATTGACTTTGTTATTTCAAAAAACACAATAACATGAAAAGACCATTGACAGGGATAAAATGTTTGACAGTTTTAACAAAGGGTTAATATCTAATACATATAAAGAGCTTCTTTAAGTCAGTGCAATAGAAAAATGGACATAAGATGTGAAAGGACAATTCACAGAGGACAAAATACAAATGGACAATAACAAAGATGCTTGTTCTTGTAATTCTCAATAAATCAAGAAAAAACAAACTTCAGTAATGGAATTGTCAGATTGACAACAATTTTTTTGAGAGTATATTGATTAAAGCTGGAGAGTGGAAACAAGAAAGGGCTGAGGATAGAAGGAGCAACAGGAGAGAGCCCAGGCGGGGCTGCTTTGGCTCTGTAGAAACGTTGGAGGAAAAGAGCGAGCCAAGGCCTGGCTGGTGTAGCTCAGTGGATTGAGCGCGGGCTGGGAACCAGAGGGTCCCGGTTCGATTCCCAGTCAGGGCACATGCCTGGGTTGCGGGCCAGGTCCCCGTGAGTGCCGTGTGAGGAGCAACCATACATTGTTGTTTCTCTCCCTCTCTGTCTCCCTCCCTTTCCCTCTCTCTAAAAATAAATAAATAAACTCTTAAAAAAAAAACAAAAACCTTCATTAAAAAAAAAAGAGCAAGCCAAGGTCAGAGAAAAGGGGGCCTTGGAGGCAGGTTAAGGGGTTAGTCCAGGATGAGCTGCCGCTGCCCACTGTTCCCCTGGTTGCAAGTCTTGTGGAGACCCTTAGAGTTTAGGAGAAAGAAAATTCACTTGAAAAGGAGATTTGAGTAGGTGTGCTCCAAGGAGGGTGTGTCTGGTTGACAACAATTTTCTAAAAATTGGTGAGAATTCAGGAAAACTATCACTGTCACATTGTGGGTATGTGTAACTGGGAATGTTTTTAGAAGGTAATTTGGCAGTGTATAAAAATTTTAAATGTATGTAATCTTGCCTCAGAAATTCTACTTCTAGGAATCTATACTGATAATGTTGATATGTATGGAATGCTTACTGTATGCAGGGATTCTATCCATATCTCAACTGTTCTAATGGAGTAAATACTCTTATTTCCTCATTTGACAGATGAGATAAGTGAGGCATGGAGGTTAAATGAGTTGCCTAAGGTCATACAGCTAGTAAGTCACAGATCCAGGATTCATACCTATAGTTTGTCTCCAGAATTTATGCTCCTAACCACTCCTGCCATACAGTTCTCCACTCTTTCCTAAATGTTATATATGGGCACTAATGTATATATAGAAAGATTGGCTCTGGCTGGGGTAGTTCAGTGGATTGAGCGCGGGCTGGGAACCAAAGGGTCCCGGTTCGATTCCCAGTCAGGGCACATGCCTCGGTTGCAGACCAGGTCCCCAGTGAGGGCCATGTGAGGAGCAACCATACATTGCTGTTTCTCTCCCTCTCTGTCTCCCTCCCTTCGCATCTCTCTAAAAATAAATAAATAAAATCTTAAAAAAAAAAAGAAAGATGTTTGCTGTAGTTGAGTTTGAAATATTAAGAAAGAATAAAACTAGGCCCTGGCTGGCTAGTTCACCTGGTTAGAGCATTATTCCAATATGCCAGGGTTGCGGGTTTGACCTCTGGTCAGGGCACATACAAAAAGCAACCAATGAGTCCTGGCTGGTGTAGCTGAGTGGACTGAACATGGGCCTGTGAACCAAAGGGTCCTGGTTCAATTCCCAGTCCGGCATGGTTGCAAGCCAGGTCCCCAGTAAGGAGTGAGCACATTGAAGTTTCTCTCCCTCTCTCCTTCCCTTCCCCTCTCTCTAAATAAATAAATAAACTCTTAAAAGAAAAAAAAATAAAAAATAAAGATTTTTTTAAAAATCAACTAATGAATGCATAAATAATTGGACCAACAAAACCCTGGCTGGTGTGGCTTAGTGGATTGAGTGCTAGCCTGCATACCAAAGGGTCACAGGTTTGATTCCCAGTAAGGCACATGCCTGGGTTGTGGGCCAGGCCCCCAATAAGGGGGCATGTGAGAGGCAACCACACATTGATGTTTCTTTCCCTCTCTCTCTCCCCCTCTATCTAAAAATAAATAAACAAAAAATCTTAAAAAAATGTTCAAAGAATTTACATTGCCTAAATATTAAAAAAAAAAGGAATAAAACTAATATGAAAAGATCTTTAACATATTTTGTTAGGTTAAAAAAAATAGCAAGCTATAACCCTGGCTGGTATACTTCAGTGGATTGAGTGTGGGCTGTGGACCAAACGGTTTCCAGTTCGATTCCCAGTCAGGGCACATGCCTCGGTTGCAGGCCAGCTCAGGTCCCCAGTAGGGGGCAGACAAGAGGCAACCACACATTGATGTTTCTCTCCCTCTCTTTCTCCCTCCCTTCCCCCTCTTTGAAAATAAATAAATAAATAAATATGGCAAGCTATAGAATAAAGCTTATTATACCTATTCATATAAAAGATACCAATATAGCAAGTACGCTCAGAAGAGCAGAATTTTTTTTCTCTTTTGTTCACCATTGTGTCTTCATTGCCACACCAGAACAGTGCCTGGTACTTAACAAGCATTGAGTAAACATCTGTTGGGTGTATATACAAGGTCTGTCCAGAAAAAGTCCAGGCATTGTTAATATAACAAGAATGATTTGCGTAACATTGATGTAACCTGACAAGCAAGGAGAGTGGACTGGAATGCACATGTGTAAACAATGATGACTTCACTGTACTAGTCAGTGGGGCCTGTAGATGTCATTGAGTAAGCATGCGTACTGTGTGGTCGTCACATTCAAAATGACTGAGCAAATAGAGCAACAAATCTGCATCCAATTTTGCATTAAGCTTGAACATTCCTTCATGGAAACTACTCAGATGATTCAGAAGACCACAGTTATGGGCAACTGGTGATTGGCAGCTTCATCATGACAGCATACCCGCTCATGCATCACGTCCTATGCAGAGGGTTTTTGAGAAACATCAAATCACCCAGGTGACTCACCCCACTACCGCCCAGATTTCGTGCCCTGTGACTTCTGGCTTTTCCCAAAACTAAAATCACCTTTGAAAAGGAAGAGATTTCAGATGAGATTCAGGAAAATCCAACAGGGCAGCTGATGGCAACTGGGAGAACTGTGTGAGGTCCCAAGGTGCCTACTTTGAAGGGGACTGAGGTGTCATTGTCCTATGTACAGCGTTTCTTTCATCTTGTATCTTCTTCAATAAATGTCTCTATTTTTCATATTACATGGCTGAATACTTTATGGACAGACCTCATAAATATACATAAATGCATAGAAAGCGGACTGAAAAGCTGCAAAGCAAGCTGTTAAGTGGGGAAGATAGTTTCCTACCTTGGGAGAAGAGAAAATGGTGTGAGTGGGATAAGTCAGTGAAGGGAAATGCGTAGGCACCAAACTTCTCTCTGTTTCAGTCTTAGAACACTTTCAGGTAAGTAACATCCTCATTTTATGGATGAGGCAACCAAGACTCAGAGAGGTTAAATAACTTGCCTCCAACGGCACAGTCACCAAACCTAGATATGAGCTTTGACCTGTGGCTCCAAGACCCAGGTGCACTTCACTGTGTTTATAAATGTACAGGCAAGTCAGTGAAACACAGAACTGAAGGCTGCAAAGTCAGACACAGCAGAAGTTGCAATGGGGCCGTGTGAAGAAACATGGCCAATTCTAGGGAGAGAAGATATTTCTGGACAATAAAGTAATATAAAAAAAAAAAAAAGATATTTCTGGAAAGGATTCCAGAGATGAAACTTGGTCTAAGACATGAAAGATGAATTTTCTTCTACACTTTTGTTACCTTTATTATCATTAAAAAATATTTAAATTGAGCCCTGGCTGGTGTAGCTCAGTGGATTAAGCACGGGCTGGGAACTAAAGAGTCCCGGTTCGATTCCCAGTCAGGGCACATGCCTGGGTTGCAGGCCAGGTCCCCAGTAAGGGCCATGTGAGAGGCAACCATACATTGCTATTTCTCTCCCTCTCTTTCTCCCTCCCTTCTCCTCTCTCTAATAATAAATAAATAAAATCTTAAAAAAATATTTAAATTGAGGTATAATTGACATACAGCATTACATTAATTTTCAGTATACAACAAAACAATTTGATATTTAGGACTAGTTAACACCTATCACCATACATGGTTACAGAATTTTTTTTCTTGTAATGAGAACTTTAAAAATTTACTCTATTAGCAACTTTCAAATATGCAATTCTGTCTTATTAACCATGCTGTACATAATATCCCCAGGATTTATTTATTTGATAACTGGAGGTTGGTATCTTTTGGCACCCTTCACCCATTTCCTCATCCCCCAACACCCTCTATGCCCACCCCGGCAACCATCAATCTGTTCTCTGTATCTAAGAGCTTGTGTGTGTGTGTTTTTGTTTTTGTTTTTCAAAGAGACAGATCTTTGGCTGGCTCAGTCCCCTTGGCATTTTTGTTTGGTTGTTTTTTTTAAAGATTTTATTTATTTATTTCTAGAGAGGGAGGGAGAAAGAGAGGGAGAGAACATCCATGTGTGAAACATCAATCGGCTGCCTCTTGCACACCCCCAACAAGGGACCTGGCTCACAACCCAGGCAGGTGCCCTGACTGGGAATCTGAACCAGCGACCTTTTGGTTCAAAGGCCAGCACTCAACCCACTGAGCCACACCAGCGAGGGAGGTTTTTTCCCTTTTCTTTTTATGAGCTTGGTTGGTTTGTTTGATTGTTTGTTTTTGTTAGTTCATGTCTTTTATTAACCCACATACAATTACTAGTATTTTGGTTTGTTGAAGCAGAAGGTCTGACATCTGCCACAACAATGTCTGTCGAAGTGGCTGGCCATGGAAACCCCAGCACCACATGCACCTGAAGGGCCTCCCGACGACGGCAACTGATTTTTTTAAATTTTTAACTTAACATTTAATGAAGACAGAGCATTTTCAAAGCTACTGATTTTGCCTTTTTGGTCCACCTTTCAGAACAGCCAGCTTCACCTCCTTTCTCGGATGCTTATTCCTCCTGGAAGTGGTGTAAGACTTCTTCCTTTTCTCAGCACCACCACGGAGTCGCAGCGCGAGATAGAGAGCGGACACCTTTCGAATGTTGTAGTCAGACAAAGTACGTCCATCTTCCAGGTGCTTGCCAGCAAAGGTCAGTCTTTGCCGACCAGGAGGAACTCCTTCCTCATCCTGATCTTGGCCTTTACATTTTCTGTTGTACCCAAGTGATGGTCCTCCTCATAAGGATTTTCACGAAAATCTGCACCTTGGCAGCAGGCCCACCACAGATGGCAGATCAGAAAGCTGCTTTTTTATTCCACATGCAAGTGAGATCCTATGGTATCTGTCTTTCTCAGTCCGACTTATTTCACTTAGCATAATGTCCTGAAGCTCCATCCATGTTATTGCAAATGTCAAGATTTCATTATTTTTATGACTGAATAATATTCTATTATGCATATGTACTTTATCCATTTTTTTTAAAAGATTTTATTTATTTATTTTTAGACAGAAGGGAAGGGAGGGAGAAAGAGAGGGAGAGAAACATCAGTGTGTGGTTGCCTCTCACATGGCCCCCACTGGGGACCTGGCCTGCAACCCAGGCATGTGCCCTGACTGGGAATTGATAACCATTTTTATATTTTATTATCCATTCATCAGCTGATGGACACTTAGATTGTTTCCATATCTTAGCTACTGTAAACAACGCTGCAATAAACAGGAGGGTGAGTATATTTTTTGAGTCAGCAGTTTCGTTTTCTTCAGATAAATACCCTGAAGTGTAATTGCTACATCATATGGCAGTTCTATTTTTTACTCTTTGAGGAACCTCCATACTGTTTTCCATAGTGGCTGCACCAATTTACATTCCCACCAACAGTGCACAGAGGTTCCACTATGGGGGAAGGGCACTCCATACACACACCCGTGTATCAGTGGATGTCACAGATGAAATCACTTGGCCTAAATAGTGAACAATAAGTAGTTGAGTGAGTATGGCTGGAGCTTTAGTTACATATGTAGGTGAAAGGTAGGTCCTGCAAAGATTCAATCTGATTTGTAACAGACACTGAGATCTCTGTTCAGTAAGGAAGGACTCCCTGAGGCCAAGGTGTGCAGCCTCTTTTGAAGAGGATTAGGTTGTAGACAAGGAATCCATTCTATATAGTAATGTTACCAAGTAAGCAATGATGGCTATGCCCAATTAAGGCAGTGATGAGGGATATTGAGATAGAGGAGGGGATGAATCTGAAAGACATTTTTGGAATAAGATCAATGGGACTTATGTGAGAGGGAAAAGGAGGGGTTAAAGAGGGAGAGGTTTGTTGGGGAGAAAACTGGGCACAAAGTTCCTTCAAAAGGCATCACTTGTGTGTGTCTCTCCTTCACTGCTTGAAAGACAGGATATTGTAATTTATTATAATTAGCTGTGTATGAATCTGTCTCCTTTTCTAGCCATGACTCCTTCATCTCACCTCCCCCAGTGTGTCTAGTGTCAGGCCTTGCACAGATCATGTTAACACTGATGAAGGAACACAGCAGAGAGACTGGCTTCGGTTTAGGGTGGGTTGGGGGAGCAGGGAATAGTCGGGGATAAATAATCACAAAGGTTGGGAGGAAGGAAGTTCTTAGCCTACTTACTGCCTTCCTTCTTAGCTTTGGTCAGAAGCCTGCCCTAGGAGAGCTTGCTCAATTTTCCCTCAGTCCTTTCCTTCTCTGTGTTTGCCACACAGGGTGATAGGGTGGACTACTTGAGACATGGGTTGCTTCAGTATGGGGAGAGTTCCTCCCCAAATTCTGCCACCACCACCCAGAAACTGATTCTAAAAAGGCACTGTAAGAGGAGCCTCAGGGGTCTGCTTCCCTCCTCTAAACCACCACCAAACCTTTGTTTTTTAATTAGCAAAAATTAAATTTTTAATTCCTCACCTGAGGACATGCTTATCTATTTTAGAGAAATGGGAAGGGAGGGATAGAGAGAAAGAAACACTGATGTGAGAAAGAAACATCAGTTGGTTGCCTCCTGCATGCACCCCAGCTGGGGACCGAACCTACAACCTAGTTATGAGCCCTGACTGGGAATTGAACCCGACACCTTTTGGTATATGGAATGATGCTCCAAACAACTGAGCCACACTGGCCAGGGTGCAAAAATTAACTTTATTGTAGCACTTATAATACTCTTTTTGGCATTATGTTTTTGTGTAAACATTGTGTATACTGTTTACAAACTAATAAACAATTTGAAATCATGAGTGGGAAATACATATTATTCTAGATGGTGAACGATTTTTCAATGGCCTCTGTCCAATCTGCCCATTCTGATCAAAATGGACTACTGGTACAAGTCTTAATGTATGTTTGATTATAGGAACATTACAGAGGTTTGGTTCAAAACAAGGTGTGTAGCAATACTCATTTTTATTTATAGAAGTTTTTAAGTGTTGAATTTCTATTTTTTATTATTTATTGTTCATTTCTTTTGTAAAGCCGATGAAGACAAACAAAAATAAGAAAAGAAGCAATCTATAAGATATTGGGGCTGAATCATGTTACTTTTTCCAACATTCTTACATTGCTGAAGTTAGAAAATCTAAAATCTGGATACCTAATTAAATCATAATAGATCAGGCCCCTGAATATTCCTGGAACATCACTTTATGTTTTATAATCATTTTAATAGACTACTGAGTTCAATTTACCAATCTGTATTTGGAATGTTTGCATGTACAGTATCTTAATTGATACTAGTCTAGATTTTGCTTTTTAGGGGTTATTCTCATCTATTAGTAAGATATTGCATTGTAGAATGATCTGGTAAAATTTCATTGGAGGTTTCTATTCTTTTTTTTTTTAAGATTTTAGTTATTTATTTTTAGAGAGAGGGAAAGAGAGGGAGAGAAACATCAATGTGTAAGATAGAAACATTTATCAGTTTCTTCTCACATACCCCCTCCCAGGGACCCGGCCTGCAACCCATACATGTGCCGTGACTGGGAATCGAACCAGCAACTCTTTGGTTCACAGGCCTGCACTCAACTCACTGAGCTATACCGGCCAGGGTCAAATCTGAAGAATTTTTAAAAAATGTATTATAAGCCCTGGCTGGTGTAGCTCAGTGGATTGAGCGCGGGTTGGGAACCAGAGGGTCCTGGCTCAATTCCCAGTCAGGGCACATGCCTGGGTTGCAGGCCAGGTCCCCAGTGAGGGCCACATAAGAGGCAACCATACATTGCTGTTTCTTTCCCTCTCTTTCTCCCTCCCTTCCCCTCTCTCTAAAAAAATAAATAAATAAAAGATCTTTAAAAAAATGTATTATAAATTTTCTTGTATTGGGGTGACATTTGTTAATAAAATTATATAGGTTTCAGGTATATAATTCTATAATACATCGTCTGTATATTGTACTGTGTGTTCACCACCCCAAGTCCAGTCTCCATCACTATTTATTCCCCCTTTACCCTCTTCTTCCTCCCTCCACCCCCCTTTCTCTCCAGTAATCACCATACTGTTGTCTGTCTCTAGGAGTTTTTTTCCTTTGCTTAATCAGGACTGTTTTCACCCAGTTCCCCAACCCCTCCCACTCCCCCACCCCCGCTGACAGCTGTCAGTCTGTTCTCCATACCTATGTGTGTTTCTGTTTAGTTTTTTGGTTTATTTTGTTCATTACCTTCCACACATAAGTGAAATAATATAGTACGTCTGTCTCTGACTGGCTTATTTTACTCAGTAGAATACTCTCCAGGTCCATCCACACTGTTGCAAAAGGTAAGATTTCCTTCTTTTTATGGCTGAGTAGTATTCCATTGTATAAATGCACCAGTATTGCTCTCTTGAGGGTGGTTTGCTTGAGGAATTTGCAAAGAAGCACTTTAAAAAATGTGTTAACCTAGATGCATAAAAACAATGTACAGGGCTTTCTTAAGGCAAAGATAAGCCTTTTACTGAAAATGTTACATGCTTGGGGCATGACTACCCACCGTGACCTGCCCAGTGAGGACTTTATGATCAGATCACCTTGAGAGACTACTTTTAGCAGAACCCCTTCCTCATTCATACTACGTAAGGTGTCAGATGGGGACTAGGCTTATCAGGATGATCACTTCATAAGGTATATAAATGTCTAATCTTTATGCCGTATACCTGAAACTAATGTAATACTATATGTCAACTGTAATTGAAAATAAAGTTTTTAAAAAGTTCTTATTTAATCCCATAGTATTATCATTCCAAATTAAGTCATTCCTTGATATCATCTAATACCCAGTCTATATTTAAATTTTCCCAACTGTCTCCAAAATGTCTTTTTATCTCTTTGTGTATGTCTCTGAACTGTCTCTGAATCTCTTTTTTTTTTTTAAGATTTTATTTATTTATTTTTAGAGAGAGGGGAAGGGAGGGAGAAAGAGAGGGAGAGAAACAGCAATGTATGGTTGCCTCTCACGTGGCCCTCACTGGGGACCTGGCCTGCAACCCAGGCTTGTGCCCTGACTGGGAATCGAACCGGACCCTTTGGTTCCCAGTCCGCGCTCAATCTGCTGAGCTACACCAGCCAGGGCTGCCTCTGAATCTCTTTTAAGCCCTTCCCTCCTCTTTCTCTGTCATTGACTTGTTGAAGAACCAGTTAGTTGCCCTGTAGAATGTCCTACCTTTTGAATTTTTCTCATTTCTTTGTATTTTCTCTTACCTTGTTCTTCCAGGCCCCACATTTTCTGCAAACTAGAAATTAGATCTAAAGACCTCCTTAGATTCAGGTTCAATATTCTGGAAAATAATATTTGTTAGGTATCCTTCATAGTGCATCACATCAGGGCCACATAAGGCACATGTCTGGTCACCTGCTCCCGTGTTTTGGAAGTTGTTGCAGGAAGCTAAGCCTGGGCAGACCTAGGCAGTCGCCTGCTCGTGGAACTGGAAGTTGAGCTCTGACCGGGCTCCAGCCTTCATGGCTGCTGGCCTACACAGGCAACAGAGTGGAATGAGGTCAGAGAGGAGGCACTCAGAGAAGCACCAGCCTGATGTTGGCAGTTTAGGTAGGCTCAGTTCTTGGGCAGGATTGAGCAGAGGGTCTTGGGATACAGATACCACACAGGCAGTGGTGGCTCCCTTCAACCCTGGCATGTGTACCTCACAGAAATGAGAAGACTAACCAGGCAAAATTCCTTGGGGGCTGGGGTGGAACCATTTTCACCCTGTTCACCCTGTCCTGCACTTCCCTCTTGTGGAGAGCTGGAAGGCCTCCTCTTCAGCTCTGTGCCCTTTGGTGGTGAGCTTCCAGTTCCTGCCTTAACATAGCCTTTGATTGCTCTTAAGCCTTAGAATGTCAGTGCTGGAAGGAACCTTGTGGATCACGGGGCACTAGCCCCCATTCTCCCTCATCCTTCCTAAGAAATAGCTGCACTTAGGATGGTGAAACCGGGATGGCACAGTGTTTGTCCCCAGACTTCATTCATTCACACTCCACCATGATAATTTTTACTGTTACCATCAGGTTTCCCTTGCTTCATAGCATTATTATTTTTTCATCCTAACAATATCTGTGAAGGGAAAGGTTTGATATGTAGTTCAAATTCCTTCTAAACCTCATTAAAAGAACACATACAGAAATGTTCAAACTCCACTAGTGGTAAGTGCCTCTCACTTTGAGAAATGCTGGAGTAGAACTGGTGTCAGGGAATCCTACTAACTCTGCCTTAGGATCTTGATTGGGCACATTTCTCAAAGGCTTAATTTATTTCCTAAATTAGTAAGAAAGAGATACTATAACCCTGGCTGGTGTAGCTCAGTGGATTGAGCACGGGCCTGCAAATCAGAGGGTCGCTTCTTTGATTTCCAGTCTAGGGCACATGCCTGGGTTGCAGGCCAGGTCCCAGTGTGGGGGGAGGGGTGCATGAGAAGCAACCACGCATTGAAGTTTCTATCCCTCTCGTCTTCCCTTCTCCTCTCAAATAAAATCTTTAAAAAAAGAGAGAGAGAGAGAGATACTGTAATATCTATAGATTGTAGTTACTAGTCTAGTGAGTAACTAAAGTAAACTCTCCCTGGGAGACTTCCAGGCACCTTTGAGCAGGCACCTCTGATCACGTGCGGTGGTGGGGGAGGGGAGAACAGAGAGAGAGAGAGAGAGAGAGAAAGCCTTGGTAAAGGTTACCCCTAAACTGAGCATCAGCGAAAGGGAAACTGTGTCTCTTGGAGGCAGAAGTCTGTGAAGCTCCTGTCCTCCCCCACCTTCCCCTGGCCACCCCAAGAAGGAATTAATGTGGTGTTCCGGGGCCTTTCCCCTGCCTACATGAGCCACCCACTCGCCTTGGGGACAGTGAAAACTCCCGGAAGGAGAGAAGTCAGGTGTCAGGCCTCAGCGAACCTCAGCTGCCTCCGAGGGAGGGCAAAGCAGGAAGGAGGGGTTTGTGGTTGGGGAGAGCCAGATGGTCCACCCCTAGCCGGAAATTGGGGGTGGAGAGGCCCAGCCCAGCCCACAACAGTTATTCAGCTCAGGCTGGGCCAAAGAGGCCAACAAACCCCACCCCGTTCCCCTCTGGGCACCTCGTGGCCCGGGCGGATTTGTTTATGAATCTAGCTCCCTCCTCCCCCAACCCAGCCCTAGACCCACCTCCAGGGTAGCCCCAGGTCCCTGGGAGGGGTAAACCCGGCTACCCCGTGGCTAGTGCCCCTTTCTTCCTCGTTTCTCCAGCTACTGCTGTGGATGCCGGCGAGGAGCCGTTCCTTTTTCCAGACCTGTTGAACCTGTCGGGGGTCATTCTCTTCTCTGGAAATGGGAAGCTACGAGTGGTTTAACTCTCATTTCAACTGGACTCTGGAGGAGACTCAGGACTATTTGTCTCAGGAGAGGAAAGAGATAGGGAAACGGCTTCATTTTTTGTTAAAAGACTAACTTTAAAAAAAATCCTTTACTGCACCCAAGTTATCCTTGAGGTGCAGAGGTGTGGGTGGGGTGGGGTGACTGGTAACGGTAAGTTAGCATTAAACACCATTTTCCTGCCAGGTCTGGTGAGGTCTGCGTCCCTGAGGAGCCTGAGGAGTTTGAATATTTGGGGTGAGGGAAATGTTTTAATTATATCTTTGTTTCAAGCTAGGGTTTGATTTAAATGTTCGGAAAAGTTGTCTACTTGCTCAGTTTGGGGCCCAGATCCCTCTCTGAGCTCCTGGAGAGGGTGCGGGGTGGGATGCTGAGCCTGCTTTTCTAGCCGACAGGAAAGCAGATGGATTGTGGAGTCCCTCAGCAGTTTCCCTTCCTCTTCCCCACCATACCTCACATCACCTCTGCTTTTATTTGCCAAGGAATCTTCAAGCTCCAGAGACCATCTGCTGGGTGTACAGTCAGGCCCGTCTTGTAGAACCTCTTCAGAAAAGAGAGTATTAAAAGAGTTTGGGCCAGAGTTCAGCTCCAACAGTAACTAGTATTCTTGACCACGCCTCCCAACTATGAAGACAAAAACCGTTCCTTCCTCTCAGCCTTTCCTCCTCCTCCAGAGGCTTTAAGACCACCAGCAGCACAGACTGGTGCCACACTGAAAACAGAGGCCTTTCCAGGACACCGTACAGTCTAGATGGGGATGAGCTACAGTGCTTCTCAGATAAGATATAGCAGACGTACAGAATGAGCCATTTTAAATAACGATTAGAATAAGAATATCTGCAGCCAGTCCAGGATTTCTCATCAACAGGTTCTGGGCTTCCCAAACAAAACAAAAACAAAAAACCTGATTTGTTAGGTTGTTTTTGTTTTTGTTTCTTATCTGTCCAGGGCCCTTAGGAGACTGAGGGATGTGTGTGATGATCGATCAGCTTCAACAGTCACCATTGCACTGGGATATGACTTAGACTGCATGCTGTGAAAAACGTAGGCTTGGTTTCTTGTTTAGAGAGCTAGAATAAAGGTTTAGGACATTATGTGTTGAGATTTAACTGGTCAGGGACTCTTATTCTTTCTTTTCTAAGTTCCTTTATCTTAGAGTATGCAGGACAGGTAAAGGAAATGTTCCTCAGTCTGTTTTGTACTTAGCTATAGCTGAAAGCTTACTGAGAAGGAAGGTTACAATGATGTGTAAAAAGAGGGTTTTGAGTCATCTGTATTTTAATTTGTAAAATATTCCCAATTAACCAGATTGCTACATGGGAAATTAATGAAAGCTAAAGAGTATTTTCAAAATCAGGAAGAATGATTTATTTAATATATTGTTATAATTATAATTATTATTATTATATTATTTTGGTCTCTAAACCATTTATTTCTCCCAAGCAAGAGATGGGAGTCCCTGGAACCAGGGCATGGAAATATTTCGGGCCTGTGGGCCTTGAGGGCCTGATGAGGATGGGTCCTGGCTGCCTGGCCTGGAGTGGCCCTCAGGCAAAGGTAGAGCTGTTGGGGGGGCGGTTAGTGCAGTAGATAATACAAACCCTGTCTGGGCTGATGTTCAGGCGCTCTAGGCCAACAGGCCGCACAGCAGCTTGCTGTAGGGAGGGTTCTGTATGCCGCCAATCTTGCGGGTGCTATGCTGGCTTTAGAGTGCACAGGACTCACTTGAGCCACGGGGAGATCATGAGCTGCTCTAGAATCATGTACTGTGATGTATGAGGCCGGCTTGCCAGTGGCGTTCACCAGCTGCTGGGTGAGCTCAGAGAGGAGCCCGTTAGGCACCTAGGCACGAAGCATGCTAATGTTCACCATGAATATCCCCGTGATGGCAGAGGGACGGTGAGGACTGGGGCACAGGAACCGACCCAGGTGTGTGACTGCAGCTTGGCAACCTCAGGAAGGATGCTTTAACTCGTAAAAGGCAACCAACTGAAGGCTGAGAATCAATCCCTAGTGTTGTAATGTCTGGAGACCTATATAGGATGTTCAGGAACTATATCCTCCCCTTCCACATAAGTGTTTTCTGAGAGTCAACTATATGCTAGGCCCTGAGGATACAAAGTGCAAAGGCATCATCTGGGCCCTCAGATTGCTTTGTCTAGTTGGAGATCAGATATTTAGATAACTTCTAATGGAGGTATACATAAGGAACACAGTGGACAGAGTATTCAATACCTGACGGAGATAGGAAAGACTTCATAGAATTTGTTCTTATCAAAAATAAGAATAAGCCCAGGCTGGTGTAGCTCAGTAGATTGAGCACGGGCTGCGAACCAAAGGGTTGCTGGTTTGATTCCCAGTCAGGGCACATGCCTGGGTTGCAGGCCAGGTGCCCAGTGGGGGCCACGTGAGAGGCAACCACACATCGATGTTTCTCTCCCTGTCTTTCTTCCTCCCTTCCCTTCTGTCAGAAATAAATAAGTAAAATCTTAAAAAAAAAAATAAGATTTTGGGAGCCCAGAGGAGGACAAGCTCAGAAAACTGTGATTCTGGATTTTGGAGACCCAAGAAAGCATGCTTTTGGGGACAAGCAACAAAAAACAAAGTGAAGAGTAAGCGAAAGCAGTGGACAGAAATGGAAGATGAGCTTGAATAAAAGCAGGTCAGACTACGAAGAGCCTTGACTGCCACTCTGGAACACTACTACTTACTACTGGGTGACCAAAAGTCCATTACATGTTTTCTATAAAAGAAAAGACACATTTTTCATTTTCGCCAATAACTTTATTGATTTGGGTATTTTGAATATGTTGGCTATCTTCCTTGTGGCATGACATTGATTGTTCTCAATTAATGTCTTGATTTGATCACTATGTACATAACTGGTCTACCAAACTGTAGAGCATGGTCCAGCGAGAAATCTCCAGCATGAAACTTGGCATGTTTGGTCACAGCGCCTTCTCCATACACTGCACAAATCCTTTTTTTGCATTTCAGTTGCATTTTCACCATTCTTGAAATAATAAACTGTAACATGCCAAAATATTGCATATTTTCAATATTAAAATAGCTACACAAAACTCACCAATTTTATTTTTTAATTTATTTTTGGAAGATTTTATTTATTTATTTTTAGAGAGAGGGGGAGGGCAGAAGAGAGGGAGAGAACATCCAAGTGTGGTTGTCTCTCACGTGCCCCCTGCTGGGGACCTGGCCGGAATCCCAGGCATGTGTCCTGACCTGGGAATTGAACCAGCTACACAGGCCGGGATTCAATCCACTGGACCACATCAGTCAGGGCTGTTTTATTTATTTATTTTTTTTAAATGCACACTGATATGACAGCTATTACAATGCAACCTAACAAAATTAGTTTGAGTGAAGTTAAGACAACTAAGCGCTACTGGAGCCATTTTGTGGGAAAAAAATGAACTTTTTGGTCGATCAAATACATGTGAAGCTTTCATATTATACAGCAAATCATAATTTGTGTTTTTTATGAGTAGGTTTTATAGTGAAACAATTCTCAAATGGTCCACATTGCTTTTTAAACACAGGCATTAGGAGTTATTTAAATAATTTGCAAGGACTTGAAATACATTTGTTCATTTTGTGTGTGTGTGTTCTAAGGAAAATTTGTTCAGATTTTCACAGGTGAAATGAACCAGATGGTCATGTCCATTTGCTTTCAGGGACCATCAATTAGCATGTGTTGAGGACATCCTTCACTGGCCAAGTTCTGAGTTCTGTCTTGGAGATGCAAAGAGAGTATTGTGAAAAGGATGATGGCTCTTGAATTTCGAGTGGAAATCTGAGCCTTTTCTCCAGGACCTGGGATAAAATCAAACATGAGTTCCCATTTTATGCATTGACTAGCTTATAACCATGGAAAAAACACAATTTTGGAACTAAACGGAACAGTTATAACTTAACTGAGGGATCTGAGCCTCAATTTTCTCATCTGTAAAAGAGATGAAAGGATTCTTAAAATGGTTGAAAGGATTAAGTTAGACAATGTATGTGAAATATTAAGAGGATTGCTCTTGTCTCTGTGGCGCAATCGGTTAGCGCGTTCGGCTGTTAAGAGGATTGCTCTACAATGTTAGTCCCCCACCCTAATTCCCAGTTTAGGTGTGGTCTTTTGCTGAGTGTACTGAACAGCTGCTAGAATCTCCAGAGCTTGGTTTATGAAGATGAGTAATGTAGTTTCTTCCCTCTGGGAAGATTCTTCCCTTTTGGAAGTTCCTTCTCTCCAATTTCTTCCCTTAGTGTTTCTTAATACTGGTTTAGGGACTAACCACTTTGAAAGAGCTACTTAATGCATACTCTCATGCCCCGCCCTGGAGAATCAGATTTATTGGGTATGAGATGGCGTCTACGAATCTACATTTTTATTTATTTATTTAAAAGGTTTTATTTGTTTATTTTTAGGCAGAAGGGAAGGGAGGGAGAAAGACAGGGAGAGAAACATCAAATGTGTGGTTTCCTCTTACATGGCCCCCACCAGGGATCTGGCCTGCAACCCAGGCATGTGCCCTGACTGGGAATCGAACCAGCGACCCTTTGGTTCACAGGCTGGCACTCAATCCACTGAGCTACACCAGCCAGGGCCGAATCTACATTTTTAAAAAAGTAGTGCATAGGATTCTGATACTGTCTGACGTTATATTTTGAGAAACTTTGATCTAGGGAAAGATGCTGTTAATTGTAATGGAATGTTTTATAATAAAAGTATACAAGAGAATGATACCATTTGAACTGTCCTTGAAGTATGGGCAGGAATTTTTTCAGGCTAGAAGGCAACAGTAAATAAAAAAGTGTTTAAAAAGAATAAAGACTCGCCCTGGCTGGTGTAGCTCAGTGGATTGAGCGCGGGCTGGGAACCAGGTGGTTCCGGTTCGATTCCCAGTCAGGGCACATGCCTGGGTTGCGGGCCAGGTCCCCGTGAGGGCCATGTGAGAGGCAACCATACATTGCTGTTTCTCTCCCTCTCTTTCTCCCTCCCTTCCCTTCTCTCTAAAAATAAATAAAAATAAAATCTTAAAAAAAAAAAAAAGAAGAATAAAGGCTCAAGGCCAAGCCCCCAGGAGGGCCACGTGAAATGCAACCACGCATTGATGTTTCTCCCCATCTCTTTCTTCCTCCATTCTCTTCTGTCTAAAAATAAGTCAGTAAAATCTTAAAAAAAAGAATAAAGGCTCAGACCCCTTCTGGGAGGCCATGGGGAAGGACCTCCCTGAGTTGGGAGGAAAAAAAAACAGGTGGGAAAAGTTGGGGATGGAAGGAGGCAGAACATTTTTGTAAAAATTTTTATTAAGCCCTGGCTGGAGTGGCTCAGTGGCTGTGCCAGCCTGTGAACCAAGGGGTCGCTGGTTCGATTCCCAGTCAGGGCACATGCCTGAGTTGCAGGCCAGGTCCCCAGTGAGGGCCATGTGAGAGGCAACCATACACTGCTATTTCTCTCCCTCTTTCTCCCTCCCTTTCCCTCTCTCTAAAAATAAATAAAAATAAAATCTTTTAAAAATTTTTATTAAGCCCATTTTTTATAGATGGTTATAAATTGAAGACTTTCTGTGAGACTACTCTGTGTTGGATCTGGAACCACAACATTAGCTTTGTCACCTTGGGTAAGTTACCTTCCGGTCTTATTTCTTCACTTATAAAATACATAATATCTCTAATACTAATGTGTTCCTTATGACGATGACATAAGGAATAAAAAATGCCTAATTGATCTAGGCACCTAAAATTCCAGAATCACTTCAACTTCTTCAGGCCCTGGGCAAAGCAGTAGATGTCTGCTCTAGGGGAATCCATACTTTAAAACATGACAACCTATCATGAAGTGCCGAAATTGTAGATAACGAAGTGATAACATATAATATACATATAAGTGCTTAAAGAGAATGACCTTATCATATTATTAACAAGCCACCCAGGCCACCTCTACCAAAACTGGGATAAAGGAGAGGCAGAACAAGGGGCCTGAAATTCAGGTGCCTAAAGGGAAAAAATCTCCTTTAACCTTTGGTAGTTGCAAAAAGCAGGCTCTATCCTACTATCTTGTTTTATGCATAAACGGTATTTACAATTAAGTGTGGGAGGGAGTAAGTGGTTTATAGGACCTTGACTCCGGGAGGTTCTCCAATGCACTTTAGCCTCTAAGACAAACTCTTGAAAATTTAACCCGCCCTGGTTTTTTTTTTTAAGAGCCCAGCGTTTGCCAGAGTCTCATAAAGACCTTGCAAATTGGTCAGTTCAGTATTGACTGATGCTGTGAGCGCCGAGCCAGGTTTTATCGCGCCCCGCCCCGGGTTTACTCCCACGTACAGAGGCATCCGCCCGCCTCTCCGCCCAGGAGGGGTGAGACTTGATAAGTACTATTAAGGGTCCTTAAACGAAGACTTAAACGAGCCCTAGTAGTGAGGCACAACTGCGTGGCCGAGTTTCCTGGTCCCGATACTTGTTGAGCTGGAGGGCTCCAAGGCAGCGTACCACCTAGTCACCGTAAAGACGTCCCCAGAGGAGGGCCAATATGGCGACGGACTTCTCTTGGCACAGCCTTGTTACCTCCCCGTAACAGGCAGTGGTAGTAACGCCCATTGGCCAAGATGGAGGCGGTGCCTGGCTTTCTTCACCCCCTAATTGGACTGAGTGACCGACGGAGACGTCAATTCTCCTCCGCCTACTCTGAATTCCCGCCCTCAAAGTTCATTCGGCGTTTAATTGGCTTTTAGTTCCCGTCAATTTGCGTCTTATCTTGTCACTTTTCAGTGTTAATCCAATCATAACTTTCCTGGCTGCCCGCCTGACTTCTAATTGGTTTTGATCATCCCATTCCTGCCTACTTCTTATCTCTTCCTCCCACCAGGACTTTGCTCAGGCACGTCCGGGGTTCTGGTTGGTCCTTGTTGTGTCATTCCAATTAACGCTCTTCCTATCCCTACTTCTCAGGGAGCCCGCCTGGCGGTTGACTGGTTTTTTTCCAAGCCTATCATCTCTAGTCTCGCCCACTTTCACTTCCTGCGGCTTTCATTGGGCTTTAAAACTGAGAAGGCGGCCTTTTAGGGCGTTCACCCGGCACGTAACTTTGTCTTACACGCCTAAGAGTGTAAGCGAGTCTTGCCATTGGTTTTCCTAACCGCCTTTCTTCTGCAAGTCCCTCCTTTCGCCCTCCCTCATTGGGCGGGGCAGCAGCGAAGGGGCGGGGTCTAGGCCGGGCTTGTGGCGCGCTGCTCCCTCCTCCTTACCCCCCCCCTCCCTGTCCGGTCCGGGTTCGCTTGCCTCGTCAGCGTCCGCGTTTTTCCTGGCCCCCCCCAACCCCCCCGGACAGGACCCCCTTGAGCTCGTCCCTCAGCTGCCACCATGAGCGGTAAGGATGAGTCCACTCCAAGCTTAGGGGTGGTAGGGAATGAGGGGGCGCGCGCGAGGGCCGACCGGGCGGTCCCCGCCGTGAGGGGGGGCGGGCGGGAGGCGGCGGCGGCGGCCTTGGTCCCGCCCGGGGCGGAGGGAAGGGAGGGAGAAGGGGCAGTGGCGGGGCCTCCGAGGAGGAGGGGGATGGGCCGCCCGCCCCGGGGGAGGGGGCAGAGTGGCCTCTCCCGCCCCCTGCCCGCCCCGGCCACGGGGGGACGGGCCTTACCCCCCACTACTCCACCGCCCGCCTGAGGCTCCTCCCGCCGGGGGGCTGGAGCCACGGGGGCGGCCCGAGTAATGCAGGCCCCGCCCGGGCCAACCGCCTCCCTGATCCGCCCTCTGGTCGCTGCCTGCCCCAGGGCCCCCCCGCCCCCGCCCGCTGTCCCTAAGTTTCCCCTCCCCCGTACCGTCCCGCCCTTTCCACGCCCCTCACCCCGAAACCGCCCTTTCCCTCTAGGGTCCGCCCTCAGTCCGCCCTGAAACCTGATTTCTAATCCCTGGACCCCTTTAGTCCCTTAACCAGTGTTCACAAATGTTTCCCCACTCACACTTTTTATCTCTTTTCTCCTTGCTCCTCTTTCTTATTACTTTTTACATTTGAATTTCTCTTTCTCCGTCTCCTTTGACCCTAATTTTAGCAAGCTTTCTTTCTACCCACGTTTTTTTTTCTCCCCCCCATACTTTTTCTTATTTTGAATCAACATGCCCACTGCCTTTAATGTTTCCTGTAGCAAAAGCATCTTTTCCATGATTTCTGAGTTTAAGTTGGTGCAAAGGAGAACTGAAGCCCAGTTTTGGCATCACTGAGCGTAGTTCATGTCCTACACGTTCTACAACTGTCCCTTTTCCTCTGTCCATCCCTCCCCGTCCCCCCGCCAAAGGACGCCTTTCACATTCCTGTTAGTCATGTCTGTTCTGTCATAACCATCCTATCCTTTTCCTTCCCCCAACTTTAAGTTGTTTATTTTTTAATTCTGTTTAGACCAAGATCACTCCATGGATGAAATGACAGCTGTGGTGAAGATTGAGAAAGGAGTTGGTGGCAATAACGGGGGCAATGGTAATGGTGGTGGTGCCTTTTCTCAGGCCCGAAGCAGCAGCACAGGCAGTAGCAGCAGCAGTGGAGGAGGAGGAGGACAGGTAAGTAATGATTAGGACAGACTGGGGAAGGTGCTGAGAGGATGGTTATTTTCTCACAGAGTAAGTTTTAGAAAGGGGCTAACCATTTTATAGTTAGGGAAGTAAGTACAGAGAGCCAAGTGACTTGGAGATACCCCGAAGATGAGAATTTCAACAATAGAGATAGTTCAGCCTTTTGTTTTTTTTCCTCTACTTATCTGAGTTGTTTTGCTGTTTATTTGTTGTGTACTGCTCTCTAGGCTGGCAGCTGACTTCACTAAACTAATTCTTTTCCTCTCACATTTTGGATAGGAATCTCAGCCATCCCCTTTGGCTCTGTTGGCAGCAACTTGCAGCAGAATTGAATCACCCAATGAAAACAGCAACAACTCCCAGGGCCCAAGCCAGTCAGGGGGCACAAGTGAGCTGGACCTCACAGCTACACAACTCTCACAGGGTGCCAATGGCTGGCAGATCATCTCTTCCTCCTCTGGGGCTACTCCTACCTCAAAGGAACAGAGTGGCAGCAGTACCAATGGCAGCAATGGCAGTGAGTCTTCCAAGAATCGTACTGTCTCTGGTGGGCAGTATGTTGTGGCTGCCACCTCCAACTTACAGAACCAGCAAGTCCTAACAGGACTGCCTGGTGTGATGCCCAATATTCAGTATCAAGTAATCCCACAGTTCCAGACCGTTGATGGGCAACAGCTGCAGTTTGCTGCCACTGGGGCCCAAGTACAGCAGGATGGTTCTGGTCAAATACAGATCATACCAGGTGCAAACCAACAGATTATCACAAATCGAGGAAGTGGAGGCAACATCATTGCTGCTATGCCAAATCTACTCCAGCAGGCTGTCCCCCTTCAAGGCCTGGCTAATAATGTCCTCTCAGGACAGACTCAGTATGTGACCAATGTACCGGTGGCCCTGAATGGGAATATCACTTTGCTACCTGTTAACAGTGTTTCTGCAGCTACCTTGACTCCTAGCTCTCAGGCAGTCACGATCAGTAGCTCTGGGTCCCAGGAGAGTGGCTCACAGCCTGTCACCTCAGGGACTGCCATCAGTTCTGCCAGTTTGGTATCATCACAAGCCAGTTCCAGCTCCTTTTTCACCAATGCCAATAGCTATTCAACAACTACTACCACCAGCAACATGGGAATTATGAACTTTACCACCAGCGGATCAGCAGGGACCAACTCTCAAGGCCAGACACCCCAGAGAGTTAGTGGGCTGCAAGGTTCTGATGCTCTGAACATTCAGCAGAACCAGACATCTGGAGGTTCACTGCAAGCGAGTCAGCCAAAAGAGGGAGAGCAAAACCAGCAGTCTCAGCAACAACAACAAATTCTTATCCAGCCTCAGCTAGTTCAAGGAGGACAGACCCTCCAGGCCCTTCAAGCAGCACCGTTGTCAGGGCAGACCTTTACAACTCAAGCTATTTCCCAGGAAACCCTCCAGAATCTCCAGCTTCAGGCTGTTCCAAACTCTGGCCCCATCATCATCCGGACACCAACAGTGGGGCCCAATGGACAGGTCAGTTGGCAGACTCTTCAGCTGCAGAACCTCCAAGTTCAGAACCCACAGGCCCAGACAATCACGTTGGCCCCAATGCAGGGTGTTTCCCTGGGGCAGACCAGCAGCAGCAATACCACCCTTACACCTATTGCCTCAGCTGCCTCTATCCCTGCGGGCACAGTCACTGTGAATGCTGCTCAACTCTCCTCCATGCCTGGCCTCCAGACTATTAACCTCAGTGCTTTGGGTGCTTCAGGAATCCAGGTGCACCAGCTTCCAAGCCTGCCATTGGCTATAGCAAATGCCCCAGGTAAGGCTTCTACTTTTTTGCATTTATTTCCAGAGTTAACTAGCACTTCAGCTGAAACTGTTCATTCCAGAGAAGGGAATAGCACCTTTTGGGGGTAACACTTTCTTGAGGCAAGTCAATTAGAGAAATAGTAGTGATTCTATTTAAGTCATTTGGGACTGTTTTAATAGAAACGTCTTTTTTTCCAGTTACTCTGATGAGAAAGGAGCACTTTCTCTTTTCTTCTAAGGGCAATGCCCCTGTACTTCCAGTACCTTTAGTACTACAGAACAAGGATTGCCAAACTCTTCTCTTTTTTTATTTTTTAAATTTATTTTGGAGAGAGAGAGAAACATTGATTAGTCGTTCCACTTATTTATGCATTCATCGATTGTTTCTTGTATGTTCCCTGAGCAGGGATCAAACCCACAACCTTGGCATATTGGGATGACACTCCAACCAACTGAGCACCCAGCCAAGGCCTTGGCAAACTTTTTCTGTAAAGGGTCTGATAGCATGTATTTTAGGCCTAGTGTGGTACATATGGACTCAGTCACATGTTTTTTGTTAGTGGTTTTTTACAACCCTTTTTTTAAAAGTGTAAAACCGTCCTTAGCCTGAGAACTTTATTTCGCCTGTAGGGTCTACTCTTACATGGGATAAGAATTGATTGTAAACTTGACCTATTTATAGGACATTTTATTTGTTTGTTTATTTATGAGAGAGGGGAAGGGAGGGGGAAAGAAACATCAATGTATGAGAGAAAAATCAATTGGTTGTCTCTCTCACACCCCCAACCAGGGCCCTGGTCTGTAACTCAGGTAATGTGTCTGACTGGGAATTGAATCAGCAACCTTTTGGTTTGCAGGACGATACCTAACCCACTGAGGCATGTCAGTTAGGGTTATAGGACAGTTATTAAGTCATCAGGTATTTCTCATGAAGAACTGTAACTCCTAAGTGAGGGGAAATGTGACATCATCAATTCCAGAAGGATTTTTTTTTTTTTTAAACAAGATCTCTGGTTAATCTTTAGTTAACCAGAATATTCTACTCTGAGTAATTGGTTACTCAAGGTTTAATTTTTTTTTTTTAAAGGTTTTATTTATTTATTTTTATTTTTATTTATTTATTTACTTATTTATTTAAAAGATTTTTATTTATTTTATTTTTAGAGAGAGGGGAAGGGAGGGAGAAAGAGAGGGAGAGAAACAGCAATGTATGGTTGCCTCTCACATGGCCCTCACGGGGACCTGGCCCGCAACCCAGGCATGTGCCCTGACTGGGAATCGAACCGGGACTGCTTGGTTCCCAGCTCGCGCTCAATCCACTGAGCTACACCAGCCAGGGCTATTTATTTTTAGAGAGGGGAAAGGAGGGAGAAAGAGAGAGAGAGAAACATCAATGTGTGGTTGCCTCTCATGTGGCCCCCACTGGGGACCTGGCCTGCAACCCAGGCATGTGACCTGACTGGGAATCGAACCTGTGACACTTTGGTACACAGCCTGCACTCAATCCACTGAGCTATGCCAGCCAGGGCTAAGGTTTAATTTTTTTTAACTCCTAGTTAGCTTAAAAGTTCACCCACCTCCCTTTATAAACTTCCTAGGTGATTCTGATACTTCCTAAATCAGAGAGTCACTTCCTAGACCTCTTTGAAAGCAGTGTATGGTTGAGGAAGGAGTGGAGAGAAAAGGAGTGAGGTCTGGAATGGAGTGGGGACGTGGTATTGAGAGGAGTTAGGAAAAAGAACATGGAAAGGGAAAAGTGTTCAGGGAAGAGGTATATATTTTTTGAATCAGTTAACCACAATATTCAGTCATTTATGCTTTTTTTATAAGAGAGGGTGGGAGGAAGGGAGAGAGAGGGAAACACTACTTTGTTGTTCCATTTATTTATGCATTCATTGGTTGATTCTTGTGTGTGCCCTGACCAGGGATTGAACCTGCAACCTTGGGTGACACTCTAACCAACTGAGATACCTGGCTAAAGCCTCAGTCATTGACTTTGAACTAAGTTTTACAATTGGTTAATTAGAAATTTAAATCATAGCTATTTAAAAAGGTGACAATCAGTCTTTTTTAGAATTTATTGTTTTAAATTTCATTGTAAGGGCCCTGGCTGGTGTGGCTCAGTGGATTGAGTGCTGGCCTGCAAACAAAGGGTCTCTGGCTTGATCCCCAGTCAGGGCACATGCCTGGGTTGTCGGCCAGGCCCCCAGTTAGGGGTGCATGAGAGGCAACTGCACATTGATGAACCTTTCCCTCTCTTCCTCCCTCCCCCTCTCTCTAGAAATAAAAATAAATAAGTAAATAAATTTCATTGTAAGATAGTAGATCTTTACTAAAACACGATAAAAGGATACATACACTTTTTCCCTACATACACATTTTCATATTCTGGTGTAATACATAAAAATTGTGATGGGAAGTTGTTTAATACCATTGAACTTCGGGTTCTATTTGAATATGTGGGGGCATATGAATTGTTTACTTTTTATTATAGCGTTTTCATTTCATTTAGACTGGTTCTTATGTAAGTGAGGATAACAAATAGGCAGCCATATTGCCTTCTGCAGTTTTGGAAAATATCGGGGGGCGGGGGGGGGTCAAGTTCCCTAACTTACTTACGTTCTTGTGGAGTGTTTAAAATGACTACATTTTGAGCTTTAACAAAACAGTAAGTTTCTTAGTGATCTTAGACTAGAAAGTTAGAGCTGGAAGGGACCTAAGAAATCATCTAACAAACTACTTTTTTTTTCTTGATGAGGACATTGAGATACTAAAAAGCACTTAAGTGATGAGACAACAGCCAGAGCTTGGGCTTGTGATTAGTTCTAGTCTACAACATTTCATTACCTTTTAGTTTGAAGTCTGGACTTGAGAAATCTTTTAGATTGTTAAAAATGTGTATCTTTGCTTCTTTGAAACTTAATGTTTTAGAGCTGGCAAGTATTTTATAGGCTAAAAACTATGAGGAAATTTTAATAGAAACTGAAATTAACGGCCTGGAAAATTAGATACTATCTGGCTAATCTACATTAGCATGTTTGTTTTCTCTTTGCTCTGAGGTTGTATCCAGCAGTTTGCTTTTCTTCAAAGAAAAGCAAAGCTATGGGATTGTTCCCATTAATAATAATTTGGATCCTTGTAATTCTGAAAGGTTTATAATTTAAGCTGTAAAGGATAGTTATGAGGCGCTCTCATTGCTAAATCATGCTCTGGGGAAGTCTGCCATTTAATATGTAATGGGATAGGGCTACCTAGCTGTTATTGATGGTCTCTGAGTTCAAGAAAATACATGCCTTTTTTAAGGTAGCAGCAGCTTGATATTCACTAATGAGAAGATGAGGCACTGAAAGGCCATTTTGTGAGAGTTGAGGTTGTTTGCTTCATTAATAGTGGTTT
Source organism: Micronycteris hirsuta (assembly GCA_004026765.1). Taxonomy (NCBI): domain Eukaryota; kingdom Metazoa; phylum Chordata; class Mammalia; order Chiroptera; family Phyllostomidae; genus Micronycteris; species Micronycteris hirsuta. The sequence continues at coordinate 33,656 of PVJI01014169.1, forward strand.
CTGAAAATACAAGTTTCCTCCTTTCTGGTTAGTTATACTTGTGCAGCATTCCGCCCCCCCCCCCCCTTTGAGTTGATCTGACTTCAATCTAAACGAAAGATAATAAAATTATTGCCTTGAGGCTTATTGCTGTTTAGCTGTTGCTTGGCTGCTACAGAGTGTCTCATTTTACCATCTTTTCTGGTAATATAGTTATTTTACTAGAAAACTCAACCTCTTGGCATTAGTAGAATAGATAGATAGCACCTACAAAGTGGGACACGGTTGTGAAAGACTGCAGTTCCCATGATGTTCACTTGGTCTGTTTACCTTTATTATTTTTAAGAAATAAATCCCTTAAAAATTTTATAAGCTCTCCTGTTGACTTTCACTCTTGTTTACTTTTGTTTGCTAAATACACAGGCAAAGGTACAAACTTAGAAACAAACCAGCCGCTTCTGTATCCCTGTGTTTTTTCATGGCTCTGCCTCTGGTAGGTGGCAGTGAGGGAGGGACCACCCAGTAAACTAGTTTCAAGACAGTGAAATATCTATGGGCTCTTAGTTTTTGTTTTATTTAAAAAGTTATCAGCAACATTTTCTTTTTTTCCTAACACCCTTTCCCCTTTATGAGCATCCTTTCCTCTCATTTTGTAGTTATATTCAAAGATCTTGTTTTTGGTTTTTCATTTTAAAGCTTCAGGGTTCCTCCCCTCCCCCCACCCCGCAAAGGGGTAAGTCCTGAAAACTCTTACCCTAGGTTGAGTGGGGGCCGACTGAGTTTGTGACTTCGTGGGAGTTCTGCCTAATAAAGAGTGCAGGACAGGGCTTTGGCAGGAGAGTAGAACACATTTCCTTGATGGCTATAATTCGCTCAAGAAGCAAATTTCAGGCACTAAAAATAAAAATTTCACATCTGTTTGGTTTTATCAGGGTCACGAAAATGTCTCCTTAGAAGTTAAGTTGAATGTGATACCAGAGTTGGTTTTGCCAACAGTGTCACTAAACTTGGGGTCAGATTGCTAAGACCTAATTTGTTAAAAACTCGTATTTTAGACTGGTGTATTTGAACATTAGTGGTAAGTGGGTTTAGATAATTTAAATGTGTTAAGAATTATTCTAGTGCAAAAGGTCATAATAGAAAGAATTTTCTATTTTAAAATAATAAAATCAAATATGTGTTTCTGCATCATTTGCTTTCTTTATTAAATGTTACATTTGTTTCTTAGGGTGATGTTAGTGCTTTTTAAGTGATTTGAAGTAGAAAAGTTCTTTAAAGTTTAGATGTCTTGATTGATTTGAAAAGATCTTCAGCCCTTTTCAATTGCTCCTATTTATTCATTCCAGTGGCTTTCGGTAAATGACGTCATTGTTAAATCACGTTGCATTGTGTAATGTGGCCATTTTAGTTCTTAATTAAATAACAAGAGCACAAGGGTGCCTAGTGTTTCAGAAAACTTTAGTATCTGTTCAGTTCTCATATCCCTCTTTCCTTTTAACTGTTCCACTTTGTAATGTAGCATGTAAATGTTACCACTAATAATTTAATTCGGATCATTCTTTGCTTCTAATTGTTTTGTTTGCCCTCCTTGAAAATGTATTAAACTGTAAGATGAACGTCTGTAGAAAACTTTATGTAAGTAATGCGTAAGTAATGCTTTGTAAGTTACTTCTTGGGTATCTGTAAACAATGCATAATACTTAGTTGAAATTTTCACTTTGTTTAATTGAAAAACAAGCATATTCTTCATATTTCTTAGAGAAGGTATGTCTCAATAGTACTATCCCTTTCTCTAATATTTAACACTTCTTATACAGACCCTGGTGTTTGAAAGGATTATTTTAAAATTTATTGCCCACACAGTAACTAGATTGTTAATACTATGCTAGGTTTTTAGAATTGTTCTTAGAAGACCCTGAAAAAGTTTCTGTAGAAAGAGTATTTTTGAGTTCGTTGCAGATCTGGGCTGTAATTTCAATTTGTACTTTTGCTCCAATGTTTTTAAAACTCTGAATGGTTTATGGAAACTGGGCAGTATTACTTGTTTGACAAGTTTGGATGTGCCTATCTAATTTATCTGAACCTTCCTTCTCATGCTGTATCTATGTACAAAATAAACAATAATTTAGCAATTTCAAAGAAGGAATTAAAATATAAAATACCTAGATCATGACAAAGACTTACCCTTTTTTTTTTTTTTTTTTAAATTTTATTTATTTTCAGAGAGAGGAGAAGGGAGGGAGACAGAGAGGGAGAGAAACAGCAATGTATGGTTGCCTCTCACATGGCCCTCACGGGGACCTGGCCTGCAACCCAGGCATGTGCCCTGACGGGCAATTGAACCGGAACCCTCTGGTTCCCAGCCCGTGCTCAATCCACTGAGCCACACCAGCCAGGGCAAGACTTACCCTTTAAGAATGAGACAACTAAGTTAAAAGCCTATATACATCTCTGAAAAATTTTTAGAACTGTTTTCATAGGCAAGTAAATGCTTCTTGCTAATAATCTCAGGTTAAATGCTATTGAGTTATGTCTTTTTAAATTATTCAGTATGTTCTTCATTGAAGTGACCCTATTTTGCTAGTGTAAAAGTTACCGCTGTTTGCAAACATAATTAAATTAGACTAGCCATGCTAACAGCAGTTAAATTGACTGTTGCTAGAGCTGGAAACCTTCCCTCTTCAGTCCCTTCATTCTGACAGAACCTAAGGTGTAGGAAAGATTCGGTGACTTGCCAAAGGTCATTGACAGAATTTACAGTGACATTTTTTTACTTCAGATCAGGATCTTTTCTACTTCAATCCACTTCTATAAAGTAGAAGAATGGATTTGGTTTTTTACCCAATTCAGTTATTTTACTAATATTTGTAGCCTAAAACAGATAATAGGGAAAAAAATGAAGCAAAAAGTGTGGTTAATCAATAACTTCTTTATAAACTTTATTATAATCAGTCAGAATTTGTAACCAGATTAATTAATATTAATTTATTTAATCTCTAATAAATTAAGTATTGTATAAATAACTAATGATAATACAGATTGATAATGGAGGAACAAGATGGCAAAAGAGAAATCAAAGACATAATCAGTCTTTGAACACAGGAAGGTCAGCTGTGTCTTATGGGAGGAATATGAGGGGCATTACCCTCCCCCCTTTTCACAATTAGGAAGATGTGATTTGTTTTCCAGACTGTTCTTATTTTTTCCCCCCTATATGCTTGAGACATTTTTATAGCGAACTTTATCTCCTTGTTGCTCTCTATCTATTGTTTTTTATGTTTTTCTGGAGCTTCTCTTTCAGGGCCTTCCTTTCCTTACCCCTTTCATTTCTGTTGTGTATATCATTTAACCACCCTTTTAAAGACTATATGGACCTGATCTTGTGCACGTCCTATGTAGTTACTGGTGGTGTATCTGAAAGTACTTTGCTTAGAATTCTTTGGCAGCTTTTTGCTCTCATGGAAAAAAATGTATTTTAATTTTGTACAGATCATTTGTGTTGAAGAAGGTAAAAAGCCCATAACCCTGAAAAGTATTTGGAAATATTCCATGTTATAAAGAAATTTCTTTTGTTTGGTGTTCATTTAAAAGAATATCAGTTGGGATTATCAGGTATTGAATGGCTTCCTTGTTTAACCTTAAATTCTGTTAAGAATTTTAGTAATATTCACGATTCATTTAACTTACTGATACATAAGCATTTGCTGAATACCTGTGTACATAGTAATGTAATTGCCCCCGCAGGCTTAAGAATTAAATACAAAGTTACAGTCAGAATGGGTTCCAATTTTTGATACTTCATGCATAGATAAATTAACAAAATTTATTGTGTGTCAGATATGTTAGGCTCTTAGAATTCAATGAAACAGATAAGGTCCCTGCCTTCATAGTGTAACAGTTGCTCTGTGCTAGTTACCTGCACTTAGTACACTTCAGAGGGGACCAGTTTTCACACAGCTAATCCTCAGAGTTGCAGCAAAATACAGAGGCAGACAAAAGTAGGTTTAAAGTTGTTCATATGAAAAAATATATAATTCAAGAAAGAGCTTTCCCTGGCTGGCATGGCTCACTGGATTGAGTGTGGGCTTGTGAACTGAGAGGTCGCCAGTTCGATTTCTGGTCAGAGCACATACTTGGGTTGCAGGCCAGGTCCCTGGTTGGGGTTGTGGGAGAGGCAACCAATCAATGTATCTCTTGCACATGGATGTTTCTCCCTCTGTCCCTTCCTTCCCTTCTCTCTAAAGTAAATACATAAATAAATAAATAAAATCTTTTAAAAACTCGTGTACTTACAACTGTAAACCTACTTTTACTTACCCCTGTTTATGAAATAATAAGACCACAAATATTTTGAATTTTTACTATCATTTCCTGGTACTGTGTTATATATTGTCAGGTTATTTATTTATAACAAAATGCTATCATGTCCAGCCCTGGCTGGTGTGGCTCTGAGGATTGAGTGCTGGCCTGCGAAACAAAGTATTGCTGGTTTGATTTCCAGTCAGGACACATGCCTGAGTTGTAGCCAGGTCTCTGGTAGGGGGTGCATGAGAGCAGCCACGCACTGATGTTTCTCTCCCTCACTTTCTCTCTCCCTTGCCTTCTCTCTAAAAATAAATAAAATCTTTTTAAAATTTTATTTTAAAAATTCATACAATGGCCCTGGCTGGTGTAGCTCAGTGGATTGAGCGCGGGCTGGGAACCAAAGGGTCCTGGTTTGATTCCCCATCAGGGCACATGCCTAGGTTGCAGGCCAGGTCCCCAGTGAGGGCCATGTGGGAGGCAACCACACATTGCTGTTTCTCTCCCTCTCTGTCTCCCTCCCTTCCCCTCTCTCTAAAATAAAAAAATAAAATCTTTAAAAAAAACATACTATGTTTTTAGTCAGAACTACGTTTTAAGCTTTTTTTTTTAAAGAGTAAGAGAAGAGAAACATCATTTGTTGTTTCCCTTATTTATGCATTCATTGGTTGCTGCTTGTATGTGCCCTTACCAGAGATTGAACCTGCAGCCTTGACATTTTGGGACGGTGCTCTAACCAACTTGACATACCCGGCCAGAGCCATTTTAAGCTTTTCTATCTGAACAGTTTGCTTATAAGATTAACTCCAAATTTCTGAACCTTGTGGAGTAAGATCATTAATAAATTGTATCCAGCTGCTTTATATTATTTAAATCTTGAATATTTGTAAAGTAAGGTGCTTAAAATGGAGCTCAAGGATTAAGACTTGAAAAAGGAACTATTGCTGTTTAGGATTGGACAAGAAAATTGTCATGATATACAGTGTGTTTGAACATGCTGTTTATTTACATACTTTTAAATCCTCACCCAAGGATATGTTTAGAGAGAGAGGAAAGTGGGAGGGAAAGAGGGAGAGGAGGGGGAGAGAGAAAGAGAAAGAGAAACACTGATGTGAGAGAGAACCATCAATCAGTTGCTTCCTGTATGTGCCCCGACTGGGGTTTGGACCTACAGCCTAGGTATGTGCCGGAACCAGACATCGAACTTGCAACCTTTTGGTGACCTGGAACACATTCCAACCACCTGGCCCAGGCATTGAACATGCTTTTTAAAGATAAATCATTCTTAGTGACTGGTAATTGCTTATCTCCTTGTTTTGATTACTTATACATAAGAAACCACAGAAAGCAAAGATGGTTTATTACTGGCAAGCATTTCCCTTTTTGGAATTAATTTAATGACACTCCCGAGCCCTAGAAAATAACAGTTGTCCTCACATCCCAGAAAACGAATATTCTCATCTCTAGTTTATACAGGTGTTTAGGAAACTGCAGCATGGTCAAGCATCTTAGTGTGATAGTAGTTAATCTTTTACTTAAATGCCTGGTCAGAGCTGTCCTTTTTTTTTTAATTTCAGAGCTGTCTTAATAAGACACTAACATATAATCACATTGTATTATTTTTAACTGAAATGTGAAACAAATTCAGATGCATCTAGACTTAAATTACTGATGGTTCTTTGATTTATTCCTGAAAATATTCTGATAACTAATTGACTTAAATCTTAAAATTTTTATTGAAGTAATCATAATGGAGACATTACAAAATATTATCATATATAATCTAGATGTGCCTTACCATAAAAATGTAAGAAATAGGCATTTAAATTTAGGCCCTGGTTGGTGTAGCTCAGTGGATTGAATGCCAGACTGTGAACCAAAGGGTTGCCGGTTCAATTTCCAATCAGGGCACATGCCTGGCTTGTGGGTCAGGTTCCTGGTGCCTGGGGCGGTGGGCAGGGGGAGCACACAAGAGGCAACCACACATTGATGTTTCTCTCCCTCTCTTTCTCCTTCCCTTCCCTTCTCTCTAAAAATAAATAAAAAATTAAAAAAAAAAAACACCTTGCCCTGGCTGGTGTAGCTCAGTGGATTGAGCGCGGGCTGGGAACCAAAGTGTCCCGGTTCGATTCCCAGTCAGGGCACATGCCTGGGTTGCAGGCCATGTGAGAGGCAACCATACATTGCTGTTTCTCTCCCTCTCTTTCTCCCTCCCTTCCCCTCTCTCTAAAAATAAATAAATAAAAATTTTTAAAAAATCTTGCCAATTTGTATGATAATTCATAATTATAGCTAGCTTGGGGAGAGATATTAAAGTGAGTCCTTTTCCCCAGGAAACCATCACTATGCTGAGAGTTGGAGGAAAAGATAATTCTTGTTTATTTCTCTGTCTTAAAAAACAATTTTCACTGCAGATTAATGTTGACAGAGGTGGGAAGCAGGTGAAAGTTTTGGAATTTAGAAGAATTTCAGCCTGTAATTAATGATTAAATTTTGAAATCTTTTGGATTCTTGGACATGAAATGTAGGGAAATCTGTACCTCTGAATTTATGATGGATAACAAAAAACTGTAGAGTATTTAGAAAGGAAACATTATCAGAGCTGAAAAAAACCTGTTTCAATGGAGAAACTGCTGAATTATCCTTTCTCAAATGGCCTTCCATTTAAAATTTGTGTGTCTTCCCAGTCTTTTTTTTTTTTTCTCTTAAACCTCTTGTCTGGGAGGTGGACTTTAAAAACACCCATCTGTCACTTAATTGTAGCGACATCTACTGGTGAGAGCCTTTGCCATCATTATGCTGATTGCCTTGCACTTAGGGAAAGCTACTCATTTTCTGAGATGTGAACAGCCAGCCAGTTCCTAAAGCTATAAAAATCTTAATGTACAAGAAAGGGGAGAGATGTATAGGCTGAATTTTTTTTTTGCTATATAGATTTTTTAATGATAAAAGTTATAATTAAATTATGAAAATATGAGGAATAAGAAAGAAAAAACTAATAGCACTGCCTATTACATTCACCAGTTTGGTATGTTCTGCTTTATTAAAATATTAATGCGTGTATTTCTTTATCATGGCTTTATTATAGTATGCATGTAATTTTTCCTTGGTTTAGTAATATGACATAAGCATTTTCTCAAGTTGTTATATTTCATTTAACCATAAATTTTACTGATTGCCTAATATTCCATCATGTTACTTAACAACTTCTTTAATGTTTACATCTTAACCCATTTCTTGTATTGCTACTGTAAATAATTTATAATTTTTTTAATTTTAAAATTTATCTTACTGGCCCTGGCTGGTGTAGCTCAGTGGATTGAGCGCGGGCTGCGAACCAAAGGGTTGCCGGTTCAATTCCCAGTCAGGGCACATGCCTGGGTTGCGGGCCAGGTTCCCAGTGGGGGCCATGTGAGAGGCAACCACACATTGATGTTTCTCTCCCTCCCTTCCCTTCTGTCTAAAAATAGATAAAATCTTTAAAAAATAAAATAAAATAAAATTTATCTTACTGTATTTTTTCCATTATCATTTACCCTCCCTATACCCTCTTCCACCTCCACCCACCCCCCTCCCTATAAATAATTTATTGATTAATGTCTGCTTAAATGGTGTTTTCCAATTATGGACATTTTTTTAAACATTTAAAAAAATTGTTGTTCAAGTACAATTATGGACATTTTTATGAACACTAGCCTTTCCCTAAAGGTTAAGTTTTTATGTTTTTGATTATTAGTGGTGTTGAATATTTTTCTTTCTGCTTGTTTAGAAGTTGTATCTCTTGATTCATCTACTGGCATGATGATAATATTTTTGCCTGAGCTCCTTTTTTTTTTAACAAAGAAATTTGTGGATTTTTTAAAAAATTATTTTTAGAGGACAAAGGAAGGAGAAAGAAAGGGAGGGAAACACCAGTGTGTGGTTGTCTCTCACATGCCCCCTTCCAGGGACCTGGCCCAGAACGCAGGCGTGTGCCCTGATTGGGAATTGAACTGGCGACCTTTTGCCTCCCAGGTCAGCACTCAATCTACTGAGCCACACCAGCCAGGGCACAAAATCTTTTTTTTTAAATTTTGCTGTAAATAACTTCCTTGAGCTCGTACTTGTATTTTTTTTTTTTTAAATACAGAAGCTTTCCATTTTTTTTTTAATATCAGATGAATTTATCTTTTTTTTTTTTTTTAATTTTATTTATTTATTTTTAGAGAGAGGGTAAGGGAGGGAGACAGGGAGAGAAACAGCAATGTATGGTTGCCTCTCACACATGGCCCTCTCTGGGGACCTGGCCGGCAACCCAGGCACATGCCTTGACTGGGAATCGAACAGGGACCTTTTGGTTCCTAGCCCGCGCTCAATCCCCTGAGCTACACCAGCCAGGGCAGATGAATTTATCTTTTTGTGATTTCTTTAATGAATTAGAAATGTAACAGATACAAAATGCCTTCTAAAAGTTTAATCATTGTTTTCTTCATGTTTAAACACATATGTATGCACATACTTAACTCTCCTTTCTTTATTTTTATTATATTTCATTTGGAAAAATACAAAGAAGGCAACCTATCTTTTAAAGAAACCAATGTTAGTGTTTTTTAATTTTCTTGCTAGTCTTTCTTTCCAGACATTGGACTTTATCTACCTAGAATTACTTTTGAAGTGTGACGAGGGTGGAAATATCTAAAGTTATTTTGAAAGTAAGATTTGTGTCTGAGCCTTATGACATCTAGATTTGTTGAACTAAAACAAATATTATCCTTCTCCCTTCTTCTATGGTGCTCCTCCCCCTGCAATGTAGGTTGTTTGTTATTTCTTTTTTCTTTTCAATTTTCCCCTTTGAACCTTTTCTCTGTGTTCCTTCCAGCCTCTAAAAAAAAGTTTTTAAACTGTAGTTTGCTTTTTAAAACAGATTTACTGAACTTCAATTCATATAATTCACCCATTTTTAATGTACAGTTCAAAGGATAAACAGTAAAAAAAATTAAATAAAATGTACAATTCAGTGGATTTTAGTATATATACAGAATTGTACAACTACCACTGCAATCTAATCTAAGAACATTTTCATCACTCCAAAAAGAAATACTACATGGCCCATTGTCAGTCATTTCCCATTCTCACCCCTCATCCCCAGTCCAAGGCAACCACTAATCTACTGACTATCTCTATGGATTTGCCAATTCTGGGCATTTCATCTGAAAGGAATTATACAACATGAGGTCTTTTGTGACTGGCTGTTTTGTGTAACATAATTTCAGGATTCATCCATGTTGTTGCGTGTATTAGTATTTAGTCTTTTATTGCTAAATACTTCATTGTGTAAATATACCACATTTTGTTTATTCATTCGTAAGTTGATACACATTTGAGTTATTTCTAGTTTTTGGCTGTTAATGAGTAATGCTGCTATGGATTTTTTGTAATCCATACAAAAATGGGTTTTTGTTACCCAAGGTTATGTATTGATTTGAGAGAGGGAAAAAAAGCATTTGATGTGATAGAGAACTGTCAATCGGTTGCCTCTGGTATGTGTCCTGAACGGGAATCGAACCTGCAACCTTTTGGTGTACAGGACAATGCTCCAGCTAGATAAGCCACCCGGCCAGGGCTGCTCTGAATATTTATGTGGACATATGTTTTTATTTCTTTTGATTATATACCTAAGATTAGAGCTACTGGATTTATCTTTTTTTTTTTTTTTTTTTTTTTTTAAATTTTTTATTTTTAGAGAGAGGGGAAGAGAGGCAGACAGAGAGGGAGAGAAACAGCAATGTATGGTTGCCTCTCACATGGCCCTCACGGGGACCTGGCCTGCAACCCAGGCATGTGCCCTGACTGGGAATCGAACCGGGACCCTTCAGTTCCCAGCCCACGCTCAATCCACTGAGCTACACCAGCCTGGGCTTTTTTTTTTTTTTTTTTTTAAGAAAAAAAATTTTTTTTAAGATTTTTTTATTTTTTTTTTATTTTTTAGAGAGAGGGGAAGGGAGGGAGCCAGAGAGGGAGAGAAACAGCAATGTATGGTTGTTCCCCACATGGCCCTCACTGGGGACCTGGCCCGCAACCCAGGCATGTGCCCCGACTGGGAATCGAACTGGGACCCTTTGGTTCCCAGCCCGCGCTCAATCCATTGAGCCACACCAGCCAGGGCTGGATTTATCTTTAATGAGTATCTTATCCTGTATGTTGAAATATCTTAAACATATTTGTTGCCTTTCTTTTGTTTATGTCCCTGGCAGTCTTGCTATTTCACTTATATCCCAGAAACTTTGAAGTTCCTTGTATTGAGCCACTAAAATCTTGCCTTTTTTTATTCCTAAATATTTTTTAAACTTAAAAAAAAAAAAAACAAAAAAAAAAACCTGATTTTAGAGGGAGAGAAACATTGCTTTGTTGTTACACTTATTTATGCATTCATTGGTTGATTCTTGTATGTGCCCTGACTGGGGATCAAACCCACAACTGTGGTGTATCGGACCAATGCTGTACCCAGCAAGGCTTATTCCTAAATAAATATTTTTTATTTATGCCTTTCTTATCACTGGAATCACTGCTCTACTTTAGACCTTTATTATCTCTGACCATTATCTAATGGAGTAGCCCAGAGTATTTCACTTTTCTTTCTTCTAATACTCCCCTTCTCAATTCTTAATACTTCTTTTATCATTTTATTAGTGCTTTATTCTACAAGTTATAGGGCACATATTACACTTGTTGATTATATTTTGTGTTTCCAGTAAAGTAGAAGTTCTGTAAAGGCCAGGATTATATCAAACTATCCCCAAAGCTTAATACAGTCTGGCAAATGTCCTTATTCCTAGAAATATACTTTCTGGTTTAAAGATTAGTCGCATCTTAAAGATTTGATCTATATTGCCAGAATGTCCTACATACACACCATGCTTTTCCCTGCTATATGCTTTTGTACGCTCATGCTACTGGGAGTTGTATAAAAGAGAGTGTCCATACTTTCTCTACCATCACTTTTTTAAAAAAATCAGTCATTTAAATACCTGTCATGTTTATTAATATCATCTGTTTCAAAGTTCACGTTTCCACCTCCATCTTCTCACTCCATCATTTCCACACACCATGTTCTACTTCTGTATTTCTTTACTCTGCTCATACTGTTCCATCTGCCAGGGACACCTTCCCTTGCCAACATTCTTCACCTGGCTTATTCTTATGCATTCTTTAAAGTTTGGCCCAAATGTCAGCTC
>PVJI01014170.1:0-45183 GCA_004026765.1 Micronycteris hirsuta
ATTTTTTATTTTCTTTCTGAGCTGCTGTGATACCTGGGTTATTCATGGCATTTAATGGATTCCTTCTATGTCTAAGCATCTATGTATGAGTGGCACTTCTCTAGTAGATTGATAAGATAAAGACTTTCTACTGAATCATGAGTTTTTTTGTTCACTTGCACAGCTCTGGCTTTTCAATCCTCTGCCAGGTGGTGGAAAATGACCTGTGTTTCCTGAGATGGTGGTCATCTCCTCTGTGTTCAGGTCACCTCAGTCTCAGGAGACCAACCCCATTGGGCAATGTGGTGGGTGATGGGGTTCTGAATCCATGAAATCTCAGTGCTGTCCCCTGCAGCCAGATGATGCCTGCAGTGCAGCTGCAATGTATGGGATGGGGTGACTTGAAGGAATTTGGCCACTTCTCTGTTGCTTTGCTCTCCCAGTAATGGTGACTGGCAGACCTCTGCAGCCTCCTGTCTGTGTCTCCACCCAACCCTGAGATTAATCACAGAGTGCACCTGTTGCTCAGGGAAAAAATTTCTGTAGTACCAGTCCTTGGGTTTGCATATAATGTGCTCTGCAACCCAACATTCACTGCTATAGCTTCTTCCGAGGCCTTATGCAAGCTCTGAGAGAGTGGGGGAAGGTAGCCAGGCTCTGTGGCTTTGCTTCTCTGTCTGGAATGCTGACTACCAGACAACTGTGGCCTCACCTCTGTGCTTCGTCCCTGCTCAGTGTGACTCTCTCACTGTCAAAGAGTCTGACAAAAAACCTCTTATTTCAGTTGCTTAACTCTTTAAAGTTCTGACAGTTAATGTGGTCAAGCTACAGTGCAGCTCTCGTTCAAATGGAAGTAATGAGGGAGCTAGTAGTTTCTAGTCCAGAAACTTCCAGAGAGGCTCAGGGAAGGATGAAGTTGTTTTCATAGAGCAGGTGTTAGAATAAAGACAGAACTTACAAGGCACTTATGGATCCAACATCAGAAGAAAAGAGTGGATTTGGCTATTGGTGATATGGAGATCATGGTGGTATTTCAGCACCACGATATTGATGGAGAGGCTGTGTTGCCAGGGTTCCTCTCCCAATCTGTCTCTTCTGGGTCTCATTCAAAAACTGACAAAAAGTGAATATATTGAGCTGCCTTGACAAAGGATTCAATTTAATACCCCATGATTTGGAGAATTTGCTTTATAGTTAGGCAGTCATCTCCATGACTTTTGAGGACTTTATAAGTTAGAAGCTGGACTTGATGTTCAAAGGTGAGTGCCGTGGGTGAATTTAAAGGCCAAAGGGCTACTTAGTTCTTTCAGCTGCAGGCAGTGCCTATCCCTCCCTGCATTTATCGTTTTCCTCCTTACCTTCTGACCTCTGTACCAACCCCTCCCTTCCTTCCACCACATCTCACACACATTTTTTAATAAAAAAATTATTTCTCAAAATCTCCTGGGGTGTTTATAAAAAGTGAAGCCTCTTTGGCCTCACCAACAAGATACAGGAGAACAGGATTTTAATGAATCTAGTTTTTATTATTATTTGAAAAAATAAAAAATGTTTTAATGGATGCCTTTTAAGAAAAAAGGAAAGAAAAAAATAAGTATTCTTTTCTGTGTATACAAAGATAATTTTGAATGTTTTAAATTAAATATGCCAGCCCCCCAAGGCAATTGACAAGTGAATGATTTAACAAATGACTGTTTTTTTTGTTTTTGTTTTTAATTTCACTAACAAACACTGTACCCTGTAGAACTCACAGTAAAATCATGCTAACTACCTTAGGCAGAAAAGTTAAGTTCCCAAATGCAAATTATATTCAATCTTTTGTGCCTGAGAAGTAACACCACCTCACATTTGTACTGCATTTTATAATTATGAAATATCTAAGAACTTAAAAACCTTTCATGTTTCCTACAATCCTCTTTTGGAGGGGTGCATGTTATCTTTTTCACACATTATCTTTTCTCTTTGCAGATCTAAGTCACAGGGGCTATGTGTCTCTTGAGCAGTGGTATGTGACAAACACTGCAAGATCCCTTTCCTGGGCCAGTTGGTGAGATGGCCTGAAGTGCAGGTGACCACTTTCCAGCCCAGTGCTGTTCAACCGCACAGAACTGCTTTCTCAAGACTGCTGCTGGGAAAACAGGTTTATACCACAACTTAAACGCATCAAGCATCATTCAGTGCTTTCTGCAGGCCTACAGAAATAAGAGTCAGAATATGAAACTGGAACAGCATCATAAAATAGTTAATATGAAATATAAATTCACACACACACAAACCCAGAAAGAGTTTTATAAGAAATTGGCTAGAGTAAATGGGTGAGATTGAGAGGACTGAGTTTTTTCTTTATTGACGTAACGACACTTGAAGTGTGCAGACCCAGACTTAAGCATTCTACCTTCGTGGCCCATTGGACACACAGGTGAGCTCCTCCTGGTGGTTATTCATTTACATCAGCATTGCCAAGCCAGATGCTTTTTAGGGGAATATTTAACTGTCTTTAATGGCTTTATGGCATTAAAAATAGCACTCTACCATGTTGATATCTTTTCTAGGATTGGGTAATATTAGAAAAAGAGATTCAAGACAGAATGATGGTATTTGTCGGAGCTAGGTGATTAGGTTCATTATACTATTTTCTCAACATTTGTGTATGTTTGAAAATATTTATAATAAAAGCTTTAAAGAAATATAAAAGGACTAAGGAAGGGCTTTTAGCAATCTCAGGCAAATCAAGATAAAAACATTTTGCTGTCAGCTATACCTGATGTTAATTTCCTACTCTTAGTTACCTACAGCAACAGACCCCCCACCCCATACATCTGTTCTTGTTGTATCTTTACCAGAAGCTGGGGCAGAGGCACAGAATTAGTAGAAAGGTGTAAGTACACATTCAATCACGTGTTTATTCCCAGGAGTTTGTCCATCATTTTCTTCTTTCTCCTAGTCTTTTGTCCTTTGCCTTACTTGAGGGTTAGTGAAGAAGTTATTAAGAATTGCTATTTTCTTCTCTTTTATCCCCTTACAAATTTTCTTCTTTTTCTGTCTCACACCTATACATGTAAATTTACTTTTTAGTGAACGTAATTACCTTGTACAAGGGTAAAATGAGAACAGTGTTAAAAACCATTCTCAGCCTTGTTGAACTTATACATATAATAGCCTTTATTCATTTATCTTTCTAGTAGAGAACTAGAAGTAGAGGGAGGTTATTGAGGTAATAATAACCCTGCTTCTACTTCTTTTTCACTGTGTCTTGTTCATGCTTATGCATAGACACATTCAAATGTGTTCTTTGTGGAGACTGATTCTTACATTATAGAACTTAAGAAATCATGCTGGTATTGTAGATTATTTTTTAAAATAGAATTTGTTGTAACTTCACAACTCAGAAAACTAAAAATATCTGTATACAGGGGTGGGCAAAAGTAGGTTTACTGTGCCATTGTGACATTCTTTTGAGTTAATAGAGTGATTGTAATAATCAAAACCTGCATGTCTTTTTCCATATGAACATAAACTTATCTTTTAAACCTATCTTATAAACCTATCTTCTGCCCACCCTGTATATTTTGAAAAATTAAAACAGTGTCAAAACCAGTGACAATTCAAAGAAAGTACAACATGGACCACTTCTTGGTAATATCTTTCACCAGATCATTTTAATCAAAAGTTTTAAGAGATGACACAAAATTATTTTCTTGTACTGAAAAAAAAATGTCAAACCAATCTTGATAATAGGTACAATTTGGTTAAATTACTTAATGTCACTTAGCCTCAGTTTTTGCATATGTAAACTGGTATTATTAATGCTTGGGGTGATGGTAGAGAATATGTTATTTAACTTGACAACTTTTGCAATTAAAATTAACTACTTTAATATAAGGTAGAATTTGTTACTAACCTTTAACTTACTCATATTCCTTTCATTAGGAAACAACTGTTATAAAATAATTTAATTTCTAGTCTGAATATTAGTTATACTTTTGTAAATTAAAAAAGCTAATGTTTTCTGGAAATAGTTTTCTGGAAACCAAATCTATATCTGCCTCCTCCTCTAAATTGTAAGCCCTTATGTAGGGTGTGAGCTTTTTATATTTGTGTCATAGTGCCTGTTACTATTTATTCATTTATTAAATATGCACCAGGTACCAACTCTGTGTCAGCCACTGTGCTAGGCTCTTGTCATACAGTAGAGAAGACTGATTTGCCTGTAGGGAGATTGTAAGGGTTCAATGTTTTGATGAAATTTGTAAGAAAGACTAAGAAATATTTTTTTTCATTTTCAAATGTACTTTCTCCACACTGATAGAGGGCGAGGACAGTTTGGTCACCAAGATGGCCATATTGAAAAGGGTTATTGTTTTTTGTTAAGGAAAGATTTACAGTTTTTAAACAGGAAAAAATTTGTTTATGGAAACAACAAAGTCACTTTATTTTCAACCTAAATGAGATTTTTTAAAGGTTTATTTTATTATCACTCAAGAGAAGGAAAGGGAGAAAGAGAAAGAGATAAACAAACATCAATGTGAGAGAGAGAAACATCTACCTGTTGCCTCCCACACAAGCCCTGACTAGGGATCAAACCTGAAACCTAGGCATGTGCCCGACCAGTAATTGAACTGGTGACCTTTTGGTGTATGCTCCAACCAACTGAGCCACACCAGCCAGGGCCTAAGTGAGAAGTTAACTTTTGGTGTCTGAAAGTCTTTTCCCACAAAACTGATAGACAAAAAGGACAAATAAGTTATTTTTTTAAAACCAATAAAGAGCCCTGGCAGGTGTAGCTCAGTTGCTTGGAGCATTGTCCCATACACCAAATGGTTGGGGGTGTGATTTCTGGTCAGGGCACGTGCCTAGGTTGCGTGTTCAACCCCAGTTGAGGCATGTAGGGGAGGCAACCAATTGTTGTTTCTCTCTCGCATCAATGTTTCTCTCTCTACTCTCCCTTCCTCTCTCTCCAAAAATCAATAAATATATTTTAAAATAAATAAAACCAATAAAGAAAGAATACTAAAATTGAATTTGTTCTTTTTTCCTCTGCATGGGTAGGTAGTTCATACAGGTTAATAGACCTAAGAAACTATGTGCGGGAACAATCTAAAATTAAAAGTAAGCGGAAGAGTCATAGAAATGTGAAGTCCTTGACTTTATACTTTTCACATAGGAAACTTAATTAAACCTAGTTGTGTGTTAACAGTCACAGAAAGAAAAGATTGGGGCAGGTTATGTGGTTTAAAAAATCCTTAGCTCTTTCTTCAAGGAGACAGAAGATATGGTTGAAAATATGTGGTAATTTTTACATATTTGGAAAACTTTAAATAGAAAGTAAAATGACAATTATGCCCTGTGTCTCTACCAGTTCCAGCAGTATGATGATCTGAATGTGGAAATTAGTTAGAACTGGCTTCTTAGAGAAAACAAAAATGTTCAAATCTGGACTTTACTTGTGTTTGTGTGTGCTTTTAATTAGAGCTATAAACCTTGAATATTGTTTATTACACATTGTTTATGAGAATGCAAAAAAAGACAAAAAGGAGAGCTTGTTTTACATCATAAATATAAAATTACATTATTTAAATATAGAATTGGACAAAGATAGCCCAGAGCAAGTAGAAGGAAGGAAATAATCAAGATCAGAGCAGAATTAGACAACATAGAGACTAAAAGAACAATTCTAAGGATTAATAAATCCAGGAGTTGGTTCTTTGAAAAAATAAACAAAATCAACAAGCCTTTAAGCAGACTCATCAAGAAAAAAAGAGAGAGGACCCAAATAAACTCAGTCAGAAATGAAAGAGGTGAAATTACAACCATTGCCACAGAAATACAATGGATTGTAAGAAATTACTGCAAAGAACTATATGCCAAGAGATTTGAAAACCTAGAGGAAATGGAAAAATTTCTAGAAAAATATAAATTCCGAAACTCAATGAAGAAGAAGCAGAAAGCCCAAACAGACCAATAACAGCTGATGAAATTGAAGCAGTAATCAAAAAACTCCCAGTACACAAAAGCCCTGGATTACATGGTTTCACAGGAGAATTTTACAAAACATTTAAGGAAGAGCTAACCCCTATCCTTCACAGACTATTCAAAAAAATCCAAGAAGATGGAAGACTCCCAAACTCTTTTTATGAAGCCAACATCATCCCAAACCCAAAACTAGAGAAAGACATAACAAAGAAAGAAAATTACAGGTCAATATTGCTGATGAACATAGATGCTAAAGTCCTCAACAAAATATTGGCAAACTGCATCCAGCAATACATTAAAAATATCATACACCATGATCAAGTGGGATTCATCCCAGGGATGGAAGGATGGTACAATATTTGCAAATCAGTAAATGTGAACGTCACATAAACAAAAGCAAAGACAAAAATCACATGATTATATCGATAGATGCGAAAAAGCATTTGATAAGGTAAGCACCTATTTATGATAAAAATACTCAGCAAAGTGGAAATAGAGGGAGCATTCCTCAACATAATAAAGACCATATAGGAGAGACTTATAGCCAACATCATACTCAATGGGCAAAAACTAAAAGCTTTCCTACTAAGATCAGGAACAAGACAAGGTTGTCCACTTTCACCACTTCTATTCAACATAGTATTGGAAGTCCTAGACACAACAATCAGACAAGAAAAAGAAATAAAAGGCATCCAAATTGGAAAGGAGGAAGCAAAATTGTCATTGTTTGCAGATGACATGATAGTGTACATAGAAAATCATATAGACTCCACAAAAAAACGACTTGACCTAGTAAATCGTTTTAGCAAAACAGTGGGATACAAAGTCAATATTCAGAAATTGAAGGCATTTTTGTATACCAACAATGAAATATCAGAAACAGAAATCAGGAAAAAAATCCCATTTCATATAGCAACAAGAAAAATATAAACCTAACTAAGGAGGTAAAAGACCTGTACTCAAAAAACTACACAACACTGAAGAAAGAAATTAAGGAAGACACAAACAAATGGAAGCATATACTGTATTCATGGATTGGAGGAATTAACATCATCAAAATGTCCATACTACTCAAAACAATTTATAGATTCATTGCAATATCTATTAAAGTATCAATGGCATATCTCACAGACATAGAATAAACACCTCAAAAATCTATATGAAACCATAAAGACCCTGAATAGCTGCAGCAATTTGGAGAAAGAAGAATGAAGTAGTAGGAATCACAATACCTGATATCAAACTGTATTACAAGGCCACCGTAATCAAAACAGCCTGGTACTAGCATAAGAACAGACACATAGACCAATGGAACAGAACAGAGAGCCCAGAAATAAACCAAGTCTATGGGCAATTAATATTTGACAAAGTGGGCAGCAGCATAAAATGGGAGTAAAAATAGCCTCTTCAACAAATGGTGTTGGGAGAGCCAGACAGCTAAGTGCAAAAGAATGAAACTGGACCACCAATTTATACCATACACAAAAACAAATTTAAGGTGGATAAAGGACTTAAATGTAAGTTGTAACACGATAAAAGTCCTAGAGGAGAACATAGGCAGGAAAATTTCAGATATTCCACTCAACAATACTTTCACTGATATGTCCCCTAGAGCAAGGGACATAAAGGAAAGAATAAACAAATGGGATCTCATCAAAATAAAAGGCTTCTGCATGGCTAAAAAAAAAAGCATGAAAATGAAAAGAGAACAAACCGTGTGGGAAAATATATTTGCCAATAATACCCCAAACAAGGGTTTGATCTCCAAAATACATAAAGAACTCACACGACTCTACTCCAGGAAGACAAACAACCCAATTAAAAAATGGGCAAAGGACCTGAACAGACACTTCTCCAAGGAGGACATACAGAGGGCCCACAGACATATTAAAGGATATTCAGCATCACTAGCCTTCAGAGAGACCCAAATTAAAGCCACAGTGAGATACCATTTCACAGTGATCAGAATGGCCATCATAAACAAATCAACTAACAATAAGTGCTGACAAGGATGTAGAGAAACAAGAACCCTAGTGCACTGTTGGTGGGAATGCAGAGTGGTGCAGCCACTGTGGAAAACAGTATGGAATTTCCTCATAAAAATAAAAATGGAACTGCCTTTTGACCCAGCAATTCCACCGCTGGGATTATACCCTAAGAGCCCTCAAAC
Source organism: Micronycteris hirsuta (assembly GCA_004026765.1). Taxonomy (NCBI): domain Eukaryota; kingdom Metazoa; phylum Chordata; class Mammalia; order Chiroptera; family Phyllostomidae; genus Micronycteris; species Micronycteris hirsuta. The sequence continues at coordinate 8,123 of PVJI01014170.1, forward strand.
ACCAATCCAAAAGAACCTCTGCACCCCAACGTTCATAGCAGCACAATTTACAACAGCTAAGTGCTGGAAACAACCTCAGTGCCCATCAGTAAATGAGTGGATCAAAAAACTATGGTACATTTACACGATGGAATACTACACAGCAGAAAGAAAGAAGGAGCTCCTACCCTTTGCTCCTAGTTTCAGAGCTCTACAACACTGATAGTCATTTGCAGCTCTCAGTTTTACCCCAGGTTGAATTTAAATTAAAGGTAACTATTTTTAAAATGATATGCCTCTCTTGGCTAAATTAGCAAAGAATATTATTTGTGGTTGTTTAATTCTTGCAGTGATTGTATCTGAGTGTTACAGATAAAGTGGTATATTACTGTTGTTTATTTATACATTTGTGCCTTGCCTATTTGTGTATCTCCAAGGCCTGTCATGGTTGCTAGCACATAGGAACTGCATAATTAATCATTAGCAGGATGGTAGTTTCTTCAAAATATTTTCCAGATACATTCTAGGAAGTGACTCAGTTTTGAGGTCATAGCTGTACATTAAGCTTATGTTTTTAAGGCACAGTTTATAGTGGTTCCCAAGACCCCTTGATTGGGCCATAAAAATAATTAAAGGTCTGTCTCCCACATAATGTTAATAAATTTAATTAATATTTAAATTAACACCAATTAATTAAATTAGTGTTGAAATTAATAAGTAACATTATAATGTTAATATTTTTCTTTGTGCATATTATCTTATACTAGCCTATATCGAAAGCTCCTTTGCTTTTTACATAGTTGTCTGAAATCCTTTGGTAGTGTGTTCTCATTTCCTTAACATCACATTATGCCATAAAAATGAGGTTAACTTGAAGAATGGATGACATTCTTTTCTCTTTCAAATTATTAGAGGAAGATTAAATAAAGCTGGTTATAAGTAATAATCTTTAATGAACCCCGTGTACTACCCAGAAAAGTTCTTAAATTGTCATATTTCTTATTTCTAAAAATTTGATTATATTTTATTAATTATGCTATTACAGTTGTCCTGACTTTTCCTCTTTGCCCCCCTCCACCCAGCAACCCTCACGCCCTTGGCCAATCCCCACACCATTGTTCACGTCCATGGGTCATGTGTGTAAGTTCTCTGGCCGCTCCATTTCCTACACTGTACTTTACATCCCCATGGCTGTTCTGTATCTACCTATTTGTACTTATTAATCCCCTCACCTCTTCACCCATTCCTCCACACTACCCTCCCATCTGGCAACCATCAAAATGCTCTCTGTATCCATGATTCTGTCTCTGTTCTTGTTTGCTTAATTTGATTTTTAGATTTAATTGTTGATAGATGTTAATTTATTGCCATTTTATTGTACATAGTTTTGATCTTATTTTTATTATATAATTCTCTTTAACATTTCATTTAATAATGACTTGGTGATGATGAACTCCTTTAGTTTTTTCGTGCCCGGGAAGCTCTGTATCTGCCTTTTGATTCTAAATGACAGCTTTGCTGGGTAGAACAATCTTGGCTACACATCCCTTCTTTTCATGACTTTTAATATTTCTTGTCAATTCCTTTGTGCCTGCAAAGTTTCTTTAGAGAAATCAGCTGATAGTTTTATGGGAACTCCCCTATAGGTAACTAACTGCTTTTCTCTTACTGCTTTTAAGGTTCTCTCTTTATCTTTAACCTTTCTCATTTTCATTATGATATGTTTTTATGTGTGTCTCTTTGTATCCATCTTGTTTGGGACTCTGTGCTTCCTGGGCTTGCATGTCTATTCCTTCACCAAATAAGGGAAGTTTTCTTTAATTATTTTTCAAATAGAGTTCCAATTTCTTTCTCTTTCTCTTCTTCAGGCACGCTTGTGATGTGAATGTTGGAACACTTGAAGTTGTCCCAAAGGCTGCCTACACTATCCTTGTTTTTTGGATTTATTTTTCTTGTTGTTCTGATTGGTTGTTTTTTCCTTCCTTATGTTCCAAATCATTGATTTGATTCTCAGTTTCATTTACTCTACTGTTGTTTCCCTGTAAATTGTTCTTTATTTTAATTAGTGTATCCTTTGTTTCTGGCTGGATATTTTTTATGTTGTTGAAGTCCTCACTAATTTCCTTGAGTATCCTTATAAAGTGTTTAGAACTCTGCATCTGATAGATTGCTTATCCCCATGTCATTTAGTTGCCTTTCTGGAGTTTTGACTTGTTCTTTCAATTTGAGTATGTTTCTTTTTCTCACTTTGGCAGCCTCCCTGTGTTTGTTTCTATGTGTAAGGTAAAGCTGCTACAACTCCCTGTCTTGGTAGTATGGCCTAATGTAGTGGGTGTCCTGTAGGTTCCAGGGCCACAGCCTCCCCTATCACTGAAGCTGGGTACTTGAGGTGCACCCTTCATGTGGGCTGAGTACACTCTCTTGTATCTGAGCTTTATTGCTGTTGGCAGGTCAATAGGAGGAATTTACCCAAGCCAGTCAGATGCAAGTACTGGCTGTGATCACTGACCACCAACCTCTGCCCTCTGTGGGGGATGATCAGCTGTGTAGGGGCAGAGTAGTGGTTCTCTGATGTGGTCTGTAGATGTTCACTGCATGCAAAGGCTCTGAGATTCCTCGGTGGTGTAGGCCAAGGTGAGCCCCCACCTGTGTTCTGCCTGGAGCCACCCTGCATGAGCTATAAAGCAATCTGAACTGTCTGCTACTTGTGCTGGGCTTGGAGGTTCCCAGGTGAAGGCAAATTGTGAAGCTAGATTGGCTGCTGCTGGTGCCGGACCTGGGGGCTCTTAGCAAGAGGTATAGGGGCTGGGGGTTTGCTGAGCCCAGCTTGTTTGGTTGTTTGTTGCTTGTTTGAGAGGTTTAGAAAGTTGTGAAGCATGAACAAAGAGCAGCCATTCATATGGAAAAGACAATATTAACAGCTTGGGTGAGCCTGTAATTTGGGTGAAGTGAAGTTTCAGGGGATCTCCAGGGTGCGGAAACACTGTTATCAGGTTGATGGAGTCTAAGATATGGCACCTACCTTTTGGCTCTGTGGCTCTGTGGGGGAGAGGGTTCAGAAAAGAAGCAATGGCCTCTGCCCACATTTCTGTCTGGGAGAAAGACGTCCTGGGGTTGCCTTGATGCCAGACACTTTAGTTCCTCCCTATATGCCACCGGTGCCTTTCAAGCTGCTACCTGGTGCTAGAACGCAGAGGGAGTAAGTCCCATGTGGGTTTTTTGAGAGAAACTGCTTGGGACTCTAGAAGTTTCTTCCACTGACTCAATCCCCATGGGTTTTTACACCTCGAAGTTATGGGGACTTACCTTCCTGGCACTGGAACCCTGGGCTGGGGGGCCTGGTATAGGCCTGGGACTCCTCCCAAAATTTTATCCATCACACATAGATGTGGGACCAGCCCATTCCATGTCTCTACCCCTCCTACCAATCTGGATGGAGGTTGTTTCTTTAATTCTGTAATTGTCATTCTTCCATTCAACTCAATTTTTGGATGGTTCTGAGTGATGCTTGTTCTACAGTTTCATTGTTATTTTGATTTGGTTGTGGGAGGAGGTGAGCTGTGTTTACCTATGTGCCATCTTGACTATTCCTAAAAACTTAGATTTGTCTCTTTCAAAACAACAAGATTAATAGTTTGTGTTGGTAGTGTAATAATTCTTGTCTTATTCTGGGGTATATTTTTGGTATATTTCTCAAGCAAAACATTTGATTCACCTGCCTCCCTGTCCCCACCCCAACTTTTTTAATGTAGTTTGCAGTTTTTATGAGGGAGGCATAACTTTAATTATTTGTTGGTCTAATTTTCTCTACTAAAAATGTTGAATACTATAAAAACATAAAAGTAAGGAATTATCATCCCTGCTTTCAGAAAATTTGACAAGTAGTATGCGAGGAAGAGGAAAAATAATCCAGATCTAATTAGAGGCCAGATATTGTAAGTGTCACAAAAAATACACCTGAAGCAAAGGGAACATCATGCAGAAGCATATAGAGGTAGAAAGGTGCTGGGGGAACTTGTGGAATGCAAGGAGTTATAGCTGGATGGCAGCACGAAGTAAATTTATATTCCTGGCCGCACATTAGAGTCTCCACCTGTGGAGCCTTAATAAACGAGCAGATGTCCAGGCATTGAACCATATGAGCTGATCAGAACTTCTGGCATAGAGTCCAGGCACCAGTTGTTCTTTTGTTTGTTTTGCATTTTTTTAAACCTTTAGAGTTCATTCTAATATGTAGCCAGGGTTGAAAAGTACTTATTTAGAGAAATAACAAGAGATATCAGAAAGACGAGTTATGTCATTATTATTGGGGCTTTTAATGCTAAAAAGAGGCATTGGTTTAAATTTTTGTTTAAGTTGTAAACTGATGAACAAAATAGAAACAGAGGCACAGACACATGGAACAGACTGACAGCTGTCAGAGGAGACGGGAGAGAGGGGCTGGATGGATGAGATGGTGAAAGGATTAGCCAAAGAATATGTGTGCATAACACATAGACACAGACAATAGTGTGGGGGTGGTCAGAGGAAATGGGGGTGGGGGCGGGTGGAGGTAGGCAAAGTGTGGGGGGTGAGGGAGGAATGGGGACATCTATAATAATGTCAATAATAAAAATAGAAATTGTACTATGCTTTCCATAGCACCTTGAATATCCATGCCTTTTGATACTTCCAATTGTGACATTTTATATTCAATTCTAGTATCGTGGCGCATTCATTTAACCAGTGTGTCATCTTCATCTGTTGAAGTTGCCAAAATCAACAGTAAAGTTGAGATTTCACCCCCAGGGTGCCTACAAAATAGTAAAGAAAGCAGAAATTTCAGCTTCTGCATGTGCACGGTTTCCTAATACTGTTGAACTCCATTATGTACCTGGTATTGAATACGAGCTAACTGTCCTGTTGGGAGACCTCAGCACACATTTATTACTACAAGGAGCTTCACCAGGACAGCCATGTGAAATTCTCTGTTTACTGCATGCCTGACCTCTATCAGTGTCTGTTCTTAGAAACCAGTTTGTCAGGCGTCCTAAGTAGGTTTGAGTAGGTGTCCAAGTTAGTTTTTGAATTTGACTCTACATGAAAATGAGCCCCAGTTGTAGGAGGGAACCTTTAACATTTTAATCAAACTTGGGGGTGTATTTTCACGTAGGTAGGGAGTACTGCTTTAATGTAATTTGAAGTGATTGGAGCATTTAAGGTAATATTTAATTTTGTGAAAAGTATATCAAGCATTAGAATAACATTTCATCTGGAGTTTATAAAAGGTTTTCTGTGCAATTGGAGGATAAGGAAAATCATGGGAAAAATTATTCTGACTATCTCTACCTCACAGTTTTAAAGCTGTGGGTGTTTTGTTTTAGAGCAGTGATAACGAGGAACACCTGCAAAGTGTTAAACACTAGAGAAATGGGCAGAGGATTCAGAACTGGGGTCTGAAAACAAACCTTTGATAGTGTTACTTGGGCGGGTAAATGATCTTGGTGTCCTGTTTAAAGCAATGTATGTTTATATCTATATCCACATATGAGATTATTCTCTGATATCATAGACATGAAGTTTTATGTTTTGCAAATTTTGAATGCTGACAGTGATTGTCCATCTTTACAATTTCCCTTTTTCATCTTATTTTGTCCTCAGTAATTTTTAAAAGATGATATATTTGAAAAGCTATCTAGCAAAGTATGATAATCATGAAATTAAAATGTAGTATTACATAGCAGTGCTTAATTCCAACTGAAAATACAACATTGTGAGAAATATCTCCTACACACAAAAAAATTATATTTAATAGATTCTTCAGAGATATGTATGGTAAAGTCATCCACAGAATGAATAAATAACTGATTATCTATGTTTCTCCTCCTAGTTTCCTTCTATTTGTCATTTAAAGAAACGATAACCTACATTCCCTGTGCGCTTTTAATGGTCCACAAACCTCCTGAAATTGGTTGCAAAATTTTGAGTGTGTTTGTTTATTCCTCTTTTCTGTGACAGGGGTTCATTTCTTTGTTTCTGAATGTATCCCTGACCTTGAATATACAGGGTCCAGCAGAAGCAACACCTGATTGAGTGTAGTTGGTAGGGTAATAATATGGGTGTAGTAATTTATAGTTTTAACTTGAAATTTTCACCTAAAATGTCATACGGTGTGCTTGAGTGTGATATCATTATGTTACAGAATTACATGCTTATGATTTTGTAATAAAAGATTTTGTAGTAAGCCCGGCTGGTGTAGCTCAGTGGATTGAGCGTGGGCTGGGAACCAAAAGGTCCTGGTTCGATTCCCAGTCGGGGCACATGCCTGGGTTGCAGGCCAGGTCCCCAGTGAGGGCCATGTGAGAGGCAACCATACATTGCTCTTTCTCCCTCCCTTCTCCTCTCTCTAAAAATAAATAAATAAAATCTTAAAAAAAAAAAGATTTTGTAGTAAAAGAGGGATGTTATTTGTGCTGGACCCTGAACTACAACCACTTCAATTGCCCTGGCTGAAACCTCCTTTGACTCTAAGGATAGAGGGTCATATTTCCTCTCTCAAGATATCCTCACAAATAATGCAATTGAGTTGTAAATAAAAAATATACTTTAAAGACTCTTATTCCATTTTCTTTGTAACAAAATATATTGTTGTCACCATTTTTCCTTCTATCTCAATACCAGAACTGTCAAAGAAATATGAAAAATATAATCTTTTAGTTTTATTTTTCTAATTTGTTAAATGAGATTAGCCTTTATAAGTACTTATTAAATGCTAAATTTTTAATCTGATTTATCTCCTATGTAGCTCAATAATAATTAACAAGATGTGTTAAACTAATAAGTCTTAGCCTATTGTCACTTTGAGGTTTATTTCTAGATTTTTTTTCCCTTAAACACAATGGAAAACTCCTGGGTGGTAAGGCAAAATATGTTGTAGGTGTAATTAAATAATGAGACTCAACTTAAAATTTATTTTATTTAATGTGTCAAAACAAAACTACAATTTTAACATATAGACATTCAGTATATCTTTTTAAATACCCAGACTTTATAGATTTTGGGGTAGAAAAATCTTAATTTCAATTTGTCACCTTTCTATTACTTTGTGATTTTTCTTTTAATACTAATAACAAAACACATTTTTACCAACTTTTAAGAGCTTGGGGATTTTTTTTTAAATGTCTTATTATAATTATAATCTTATATGGTATATATTTACTTGAGAAATGGTCAAGTATACAGAGACTGAGTACTCAGGCTTATTCAAAACACTCAAAACATTTTATATGAGACCATAGGCTAGATTTTGTAACTTTTATTAGTCTACTTCTTTTATCCATCTTTAGTTTAATTTTGTATATGGTGTAAGTTGGTGCTCTAGTTCCATTTTTTTGCATGTAGCTGTCCAGATCTCCCAATACCATTTGTTGAAGAGGCAATTTTTACTCCATTTTATGCTTCTGCCCCTTTGTCAAATATTAATTGACCTTAGTGACTTGGGTTTATTTCTGGGCTCTCTATTCTGTTCCAGTGATCTATGTGTCTGTTCTCACGCCAGTACCAGGCTGTTTTCAGTACAGTGGCCTTGTAATACAGTTCATATCAGGAATTGTGATCCCTCCTACTTTGTTTGAAGACATTTCTTTTCCTTCTTTGTAGAATCAAGACATATGTAAATGTTGAATGGAAGATTCTCACTTCATTTTGATGTTCTAGATGTTATTTTAAAAGCTTTTTAAAATCACTTTTTTGTAGTCCATAATGAACTAAGAGGCTTTGAACATTGATGGGTTAGAGACAATGAGACATTGTATGCTTCCTGACAGAGGAATATAATCCATCTATGAAGTTGTCTTCCTGAGAGAAATGAACCTGAACATGATCAGGTCTCTCAATCTAACTACCAGCTTGCAGGGTTTGGGAGAGAGGGGGGCCTGGTCAGTAACATCAGAATGATACAATTAGAAAATTTTAACTGTGGAAAAACACAACAAACACAAAACAGTTGCTTCCCCAAATACATGTATTAAAAGGGGGGAAAGAGATGGAGGGAAAATATAAGATTAAAAGATACTTAAGTGATATATCATACCAAAAGTTTTAATTTTTTAGGGATACTAAACTATTTATATTCCCATAAGAAAAATGCCTTTGATGTTAGTGGGCATATAATTGTGATCATTAACTGGATAGAAATAATTTAGACATAAATTTTATTTTATTTTCATCTTTAGTCCTCACTCAAGGATATGTTTTTTTATTGCTTTTAGAGGAAGACCAAGGAAGAGAGAGAGAAAGAGAGAAGCATTGATGTGAGAGAGAAACTTCGATTGGTGCCTGTATACGCCCCCACCAGGTTTTAAACCTACAACCTAGGTGTGTGCCCTGACCAGGGGTCCAACCTGAAACCTTTTGATGTATGGGATGATGCTCCAACCAGCTGAGTCACCAGGCTAGGACAAATTTGGGCACAATTTTAGTGTTATGTAAAATAATATGAAGTTTAGTGACAGATCTGCCACACATTTATGAGTGCCTTGTATTTAAGGAAGAATACTTTGAGAAAAGGTTTTCTTTTTAAACACAGTATGGGATTTATATAATGTATCTAAGAACTATATATACATATTATACTTGTACAAACAAATATATTTGAAATTATAACACTTATAGGAAAAATCTGTCATTTTCATTCTTATATTTGAGGCAAATGTGTATTGTTTAAACATGATCCTTAAAAACACGTGGTTCTCTATGTATGGTGCCAGGTGGTACTGGGAATATTGGAGGATTGCTTTGTAAAGTGTATGACTGTCTAACTGTTATCTGTATACCTGAGCCTAATACAGGACAATATTAAACATAAACTGTAATTGAAAAATAATTTTTTTTAAAGTGCATAGTTCTCACAGGAGATAGTCCTAGTTTAATATAGAGATTCCCAAGCACTTATACATAGATAGTGCCAAAAATTTTGTTAAAATATTCTGACTCACTTTAAATAATTTTACATAAATTGTTTTGTCTTTCAATTAGAGAAATAAATATAAATTGAGTGTGGATTATACACATAACTGTTTCTCTGATTTTAAAGATCACTGTGTCTTTTTATTTTATCGGGTTTAATGACATCTTTGTGAATACCAATATGCCCAGAATGTGTGAAATTTGCTAGCCTCTGTCTCAGGAACAACCCTGATTTAGCAAAGGGCTTAATAGGTACTGTCCCCATAATAGAAAATGTTTCTAGATGCTCTTTGATGCAAAAACCCAGTTTTACATATGGAGAAATAAAGCAAAGCATTTTTTAAAATTATTACTGTGAGGCAGTCTCCTTGTTTCAATTCACCATCATAGAAGTTGCTCTCTGAAGCCGGAATTTTCACCTCCTAGTGCCTAGTTAGGCTGGAAGCACTTCTACAATGTCGGTGTTATCAGAGAAAGTTAGTTTCTTAAAGACAATTCTAAAAATATTTCAGGTATTTGGATTTTAACTGGTTTTGACTTTAAATAGATTATAAGATGTAACATTTTTTACTATTTTGAGAACTTCGGTGAGAGTCATTTATTGGTAAACTAATTTAACCATTCTAAAATGGAGCTACGTTTTCTGAAATCTGTGTAATTAGAAGACAGTTCAAAACTTTGCACGTTTGTAGTAATGAGAAATCATGTATTTGACTATTGCTGTTCTGTTAGTTTCTTTAAACTTATGAAATAGTTCAGAAAATACAGATGAATATAACAGTCTTCCTCAGAAAAATTAGCATGCTCCATTTACTTAAGAGATTGTTTAAAAAGAAATAAAGTGTAGATAGAGCTGAAATGCCCCTCACAAACTATCCTCCTTCCTACTGCTGCAGAGGTAACCACTGTAGCAGATTTGGTCCGCATCCTGTTCCGGTGTCTCTGTCTGCGCCACGTGTGTGTCTCTCCATACATTATGTATGGTATTGTCATATGTTTTAAATTTTGTTGAAATAATATCATTTGAATTCAATGTAATTGAACTTATTCTTACTATCTTATTGTGTGTTTTCTATTTTCCATTATTTTTCTTTGTTTCTTTTTCCCTTTTTTCTCTCTTCTGCTCAATTGATTACTTTTCTTTGCTCTCATTTTTTCTTTTATTCTCCATGGGCTTCAGGGTTAGTTAACATTCTTTTACATGCTTTCACTGCATAGTGGATTAATGAAGTCTAAGGTTAATCAGAACTATCCTGCATCTCTCTGAGCGATCAAGGACCCTTGAAAGCTTGAATTCACCATATACAGGTATGGGCAAACGTAGGTTTACAGTTGTGAGTATGCAAAGCAATTTTTTATTTTATTATTATCATCGTAACCTGCAAGTCTTTTCCATATGAACAACTATAAACCTGCTTTTGCCCACCCCTGTATTTGACTCCCTTTATCCTTTACTACCCCTTCCTCCCCCCTTCCCCACTGGTAACCACTACATTGTGGTCTATGTCTATGAAATTTTATGTTTGTCTTGTTTGCTCATTTGTTGCTTTCAGTTTTATACCCACATGTGAGTGAAATCATATGGTTCTTGACTTTTTCTGACTAATTTTGCTTAGCATGATATTCCCAAGACCCATCCAGGTTGTCACAAATGGCAGTATTTTATCTTATGGCTGAGTATTATTTTACTGTACATATGTACCACATCTTCCTTATCCAATCATCTATTCAGGGACACTTAGGTTGTTTCCATGTCCTGGGCACTGTGAATAATGCTGCAGTGAACACAGGGTTGTATATATAAGCAAATAAGTGTTTGCAAAACTTTCAGGTAGGTACCCAGAAGAGGTGTGGCTGGGTCATATGGTAACTCTATTCTTAATTTTTTTGAGGAACCTACATACTATTTTCCATTGTGTCTTTACCAGTTTATATTTCTACCAGCAGTGAATGAGGGCTCCTTTTCTCTACAACCTTCCCAACTCTTCCTATTACTTGTCTTGTTGATGACAGCCATTCTAACAGGTGTGCGGTGGGATCTCATTGCAGTTTTGATTTGCATTTCCCTAGTCGCTAGTGAAATTGAGATTATTTTTACATATCTGTTGGCCATTTGTATGTCTATAAAATCTGAAACAATTAATCACAAAGAAGAACACATAGGTACTAAACTTATAGAGCTTGGTCTTAGAGAGAATTTATTAATTTGACTCCAAGGGAAAGGGAAGTAAAAGCAAAAATAAGTGAGTGGGACTATATCGAACTAAAAAGCTTGACAGCAAAAGAAACTGCCAAAAAAACAAAAAGGCACCAACCAAATAGGACAGATATTTGCAAACAACAGCTCCGACAAGTGCTAATATCCAAAATATATAAAGAACTCGCACAACTCAACACCGAAAAAAAAGGGGCGGAGGACCTGAACAGATACTCCTTGAATGATAATCACTCTTTGATTTTAGCTATAGTAATAACGGTTTATAATGAACTTTAGAATTACACAAGATTTCATCTTTAATAAATAATCATAATAGGTAAAATAATTTCTGCTTTATTTTAAATGAAAGCAAGTTTGAGAATCCAGGCCTTTCAGAAGTGGTAAGTAATGATAAAGTGTATAGGAAGACAGGGAATTCACTGACTTTGAAGGTCATAAGTATTTCACAGGTTACTACTCTTGTTTCTTTGAAAATACTTTCATTACATAAGTCTTACTTATGTGTTACATTTTTACAGTTCTCTGGATATAGTAATTTTTTTGTAAATCTTACATTCTTAAAGTGTGCCAATTACACTTTTCATGGAACTTCAGTAACTTGAAAACAATAAAGTATAGTTATTTTAAATTTGACTTCTAAGATGAATATGCACTAATACTATTACTTTGCCAGTAGCATTTTGAAGTGACTACTATCAAGGAATTTAAGTATCCAAATTTGAATTAATTTATCTAATTTTAAAAATCCAAAGGTATTTTTTATCCTCACTCAAGGATATATTTATTGATTTTAGAGAGAGAGGAAGGGGGGAGAGAGAGTGAGACAGAGAGACAGACAGAAAGAGAGAGCAGGACAGACATTGATTGGTTGTCTCCCATACACACCCTGACTGGGGATCAAACCTGTAACTTTTTGGTGTATGGATGATGTTCCAACCAACTGAGCCTCCCGGCCAGGGCCCAGAGGTATTTTTAAAACATTGTTAAAAAGAGAATAAAAATATCAAGCAATTTATAATTATCTATCAAAAGCAAATGGTAGCCCCGGCTGGTGTAGCTCAGTGGATTGAGCGCGGGCTGGGAACCAGAGGGTCCCGGTTCGATTCCCAGTCAGGGCACATGCCTGGGTTGTGGGCCAGGTCCCCAGTGAGGACCATGTGAGAGGCAACCATACATTGCTCTTTCTCCCTCCCTTCTCCTCTCTCTGAAAGTAAATAAAATCTTAAAAAAAAAAAAGAAATAAAAAAAAAGCAAATGGTAGCTTTAAATGCTTCTGTGTTGTACTTCTGTTTTATGGCAGCTTCTAATGTGTGCTAATGGGGGTCAATAGAAGTGTAGATCATTGAAATTTTGGAAAATTACCTTTTTAAATTTTAAAATATGTGTGGTTTTGGTATTTTGTAACTTAATATTTCAGTAACATCAACTGCTTTCTGTGATTTACATAAATTTTCTTGAGTACCTGTAGAATATCTTTTAAATTTCTGCCTAAGAACAAGAAAAGATTAAGAGGACATCAAAATTTTTGCCATATGAAAAGAATATTCACTTATATATGTTATTATTTAAAGATATATAACAGTATATAAAATCACTTAATATAATAAATATACAATTTCTGTTTTAGGAAAAAAATATTCCCATTCTCTCAGGACTACCGTATTTTTCAGACTACAAGACACACCGGACCATAAGACACACCTAGGTTTTTTCTTTTTTTTTTTTTAATTATTTTATTTTTGTTCAATTACAGTTGTCTGCATTTACCCCCCACCCCACCAACCCTCAACCGCAGGCAAACTCACCTCTCTCTTGCTTCCACCCTCCCCCTTGGTTTTGTCCATGTGTCCTTTATAGCAGTTCCTGAAAAACCTTGTCCCCATTATCCCCTTCCCCCTCCCCTCTGGTTACTGTCAGATTGTTCTAAATTTCAGTGTCTCTGGTTTATATTGTTTCTCTGGTTATATTTTGCTTGCTTGCCTCACAAGTGTCTTGGCTATGACTGACCTGAAGAACATTCTTTCTTATGTTGGCTGGTTTTGCTTTTCTTATCCCAGTGAGATCCATGTTCTCCAGTAGCTGATCTGGCCTTGGTGCCTTTTCTCATGAGTCCTTATATAAATCCTTTTAACATTTCATATAGTAAAGGCTGCGTGATGATGAACTCCTTGAACTTGACCTTATCTGAGAAGCACTTTATCTGCCCTTCCATTCTAAATGAAAGTTTTGCTGGATAGAGTATTCTTGGTCATAGGTCCTTGATTTTCATGATTTGAAATACTTCTCTCCAGCCCCTTCTTGCTTAGAAGGTCTCCTTTGAGAAATCCACTGACAGTCTTATGGGAATTCCTTTGTAGGTGACTGTCTCCTTTTCTCTTGCTGCTTGTAGGATTCTCTCCTTATTTTTAATCTTGGGTAGTGTTATTATGATGTGCATTGGTGTGTTCCTCTTTGGGTCCCGCTTCTTTGGGGTTCTCTGAGCTTCTTGGACTTCCTGGAAGTCTATTTCCTTTGCCAGATTTGGGAAATTCTCGTTCATTATCTGTTCAAATATATGTTCAATTTCTTGGTGTTCCTCTTGTCCTTCTGGCAGCCCTATGATCCGGATATTGGGTCATTTACAAATGTCTCAGAGGTTCGTAAGCCCCTCCTCATTTTTTTGAATTCTTGTTTCTTCCTTCTGGTCCACCCCATTGGTTTGAGTCCCAGCTTCCTTCTCTTCCCTATTGGTTCCTTGTATATCTTCCCTCATTATCTTTAGCGTATCCTTCATTTGTTCATTTATTTGCATCTACCTTTCTTCCAATTTTGTGAGCATCCTGATTACCTGTGTTTTAAACTGTGCATCTGATAGGTTGGCTATGTCCTCATCTGTTAGTTGTAATTTGTTCTGATCTTTCATTTGGGCCATTTTCTTTCTTTTTATCTCAGCGAGCCTGTTACTTTAATGGGTCAGAGTCTTAGGTGTTCACCGTTGCTGGACAACCTGGGTCATTGTGTTGTGATGCTTCCTCTGTGGGTGGGGCCTGGGAGGGAGCAATAGCACCTGCTCCGTTCGACGCTGTCTCCTAATCACCCTCCGCTCCCCAGCTCCTTGCTGCCTTTTCCGCCAGTCTCGGCCCTGCTGGTTCCCACTGGCCTCTCCGGTTACGCCGCCGGCTGTGGGCTTCACCTGTTTCTCGGGGTTGTGCTTTGGCTAGGCGCTTGCGGTGTGAGTCCCTTCAGGCAAACTGCCTCTTGCTCCACTTCTCTGCCTGGTTCTGCCCTGCTTACGGGTCTGGATGAATGTCTCTCCAACTTCTTAGGTGTCGGACTTCCCCTTGGTTCGATTCTGTCTGTTCTGGTTGTTTATTTTGCTATTGAACTCGTTGTTTAATCTCTCTGGTTGTGAGCGGCGGCACAGTTTGTCGACCTACGCCGCCATCTTGGCAGAAGTCCCCCACACCTACGTTTTAGAGGAGGAAAATAGGAAAAAAAATTCTGAACCAAGAAATGTGGTAAAATATTTAATAACATAAATAACATAATATTTCACCAATATAAATATAAATAGCCAGGTAAGCTACATTTGGACTATAAGATGCACCCCCATTTTCCTCCCAAATTTGGGGAGTGGGAAGAGCATCTTATAGTCCGAAAAATACAGTAACTCTTTTCTGTTTGTGTCTTTGATTCTTTTTCATCCTGCCTACCACCCCAGAACCTTACTCCATCAAATATTCCTTTTTTTTCAAGTTTATAATCTCTGCAGTTAATTTCTACACCCTAGCCTACTTCAGTTAATGATGGATTTTTCTTATTTTTATACTAAATAAAAAGTCACCATCTCTAATCTCTTTCTTTTAATACAGCTATCTTCTCAAGTGCTCTCTTTCATGTCTCTTTCCCTCCATACACCATCAGTTGCTTAGTCCCATGAATTTTACCTCATCTCTGTCATTTCCTTTTATAATTTGAACTTTTAAAAAAATATTTTATTGTTTATGCTATTACAGTTATCCCAATTTTCTCCCTCTACTCCCCCCACCCAGTACCCTCCAGCCCCTCAGGCAATCCCCACAACATTGTCCATGTCCATGGGTTATGCATATATTGTATGTTATTTGTCTGATCCCTTCACCTTCTTTCAACCAGTCCCCACTTTCCCCATCCCCTCCTACAGCCATCTGTTCCATGTTTCTATGCCTCTGATTCTATTTATGAGTTGAAAATTGATAAAAGACTTAAATATAAGTCATGATACCATGAAAATCCTAGAGAAAAGCATAGGCAGTAAAATTTCAGATAGCTCTCATAGCAATATTTTTGCTGATATATCTTCTTGGGCAAAGGAAACAGAGGGAAAGAATAAACAAATGGGACTACATCAAACTAAAAAGTTTCTGCACAGCTAAAGAAACCATCATCAAAATGAAAAGGGAACCAACTGTATAGGAGAGCATATTGACCAATGATACGTCAGACAAGGATTTGATCTCCAAAATATATAAAGAACTCACACTACTCAACATCAGGAAGACAAACGATACAATTTTAAAATGGGCAAAATACCTGAAGAGACACTTCTCCAAGGAGGACATACAGAGGGCCCAGAGGCATATGAAAGGATGCTCAGCATCACTAGCCATCAGAGGGAAGCAAATTAAATCCACAATGAGATACCACCTGGTAATTTTAAAAATGGCACTTAGGGAACACAGTATACTGTTATTTTTTATTTCTTTTTCAGTCCATAGTGGAAACTCCTGCCCCCAAATAATGTACATCTCACAATCATAGGACAGAGGTCAATGGAGCAGAATTGTGTCATCTGATGGCAGGAAATGTCCAGTTTTCCTAGGGGTAAATTTGGCCATTTGCCATAAAAAAATCAATGATCTTACGTATACTGGTTGTTTAAGTGGTTTATAGTAACCCTCTCATTTATAGTAATCCTTTCATTGTAAATGCAGTAATTACTTAATATTCACGTTATAGCAAGATTTATCATAGACATTATAGAGAGTTACCATTAGAAACATTCAAAGCTATGTGTAACTTTCGGGTGTTTACATTTCTTCTTTTACCAGGAAGACTCTTAGATACTTAATAATAAGTATATAAATATTTTTTCTTTCTTCATTATTCAGTCTGATTAAGGTAGTTTTTATTGTTGCTTAGCTCAGCAACAGAGTCTTTAGTAACTAAACTAATTTGCTCAGTGTCTCTCAGAGTGACTGTAATTTCCAGGACTGTACTTTCATTGATGCCATTTCTTTTTCATGTGATTGACTTCTTGAAGGCCCACACTACCTCCTTTCTCCTAAATTAAACCACAGGTATCTTATATGTTTCTAGACAGATTTATTCAAATACTTTAAATTCCAGATATTTGGGAATTAACTCTTATATTCTTTTATACTTTGACTCTCACTTCCTCTCAGCAAGCATCTTCTTAATAGAGATGGTGTGTTTATTTGCTTATTTACTTGATTTGTTTCCTTCACCCCAGTGTTTTTCTAGCTCTGTATTTTACACCTTTGCTCAATGACATCTTTTATTTTAATGTACTAACCTGATGTAAAAAATAACTGACATTCTCAAAAGATATCGTCTCTACATGTGACTTTACAGAGTATACTGCAGGCACTGCAGTGTGGCGAACACACTCCCTGGCTGGAATAACGCTACACTGCTGCAGCAACAGCCAGCACTCTTGGGAAGACTGCATACATCAACGACATCACTTCGTTTATTTTTTTAAAGGTTTTATTTATTTATTTTTACGGAGAGGGGAGCGGAGGGAGAAAGACAGGGAGAGAAACATCAATGTGTGGTTGCCTCTCACATGCCAACTACTTGGGGACCCAGTCTACAACCCAGGCATGTGCCCTGAAGGACTTCAACTGCTGACCCTTTGGTTCACAGGCCAGCACTCAGTCCACTAAGCCACACCAGCCAGGGCCAGTGACATCATTTTAAACGGTCTTTTGTTTTTAAGATTATTCTATTACAGCTGTCCCAATTATTTGCTCCCCTTTATCACCCCTCTGCCCTGCACCCTCCAGCATTCTCCATTCTTAGTTTATGTCCATGAATTGTACATATGAGTTTTTTGGCTAGTGTATTTCCTATACTATTCTTAACCTCCCCCTGTCTATTTTATGCCTACAAATTATGCTTCTTATTCCCTGTACTTCTTCACCCCTTACTCCTCCCCACTGATAACCCTCCATGTGATCTCCATTTCTGTGATTCTGTTCCTGTTCTAGTCGTTTGCTTAGTTTTTGTTTTTGTTTTATAGATTCAGATGTTGATAATTGTGACTTTGTTGTCATTTTACCCTTCATGGTTTTTGATCTTCTTCTATTTCTTAAACAAGTCCCTTTAACATTTCATATAATAGGGCTTGGTAATGATGAACTCCTTTAACTTGACCTTATCTGGGAAGCACTTTATCTTCCCATCCATTCTAAATGATATCTTTGCTGGATACAGTAATCTTGGATGTAAGTCTTTGCCTTTCACGACTTCAAATGCTTCTTTCCAGCCCCTTCTTGCCTGCAAGGTTTCTTTTGAGAAATCAACTAATAGCCTTATGGGCACTCCTTTGTAGGTAATTCTCTCCTCTTCTCTTGCTGCTTTTAAGATTCTCTCCTTATCTTTAATCTTGAGTAATGTAAATATGATGTGCCTTGGTGTGTTCCTCACTGGGTCCAATTTCTTTGGGACTCTCTGGGCTTCCTGGGCCTCCTGGACTTTCTGGAAGTCTATTTCCTTCATCATATTGGGGACGTTTTCCTTCATTATTTATTCAAATACGTTTTCAATTTCTTTCTCTTCCTCTTCTTCTGGCACCCCTATGACTCAAATGTTGTAACATTTAAAGGTGTCCCAGAGGTTCCTAATCCTCTCATTTTTTTTTTAAATTCTTGTTTCTTCATTCTGTTCCAGTTGGATATTTATTTCTTCCTTTTGTTCCAAATCATCTATTTGCGTTCCAGTTTCCTTCCCTTCACTGTTGGTTCACTTTATATTTTCCTTTGTATAGCCTTCATTTCTTCCTTCATTTTGTGACTGAGCTCAATCAATTCTGTGAGCATCCTGATTACCAGTGTTTAAACTCTGCATCTGATAGGTTATCTCCTCATTGCTTAGTTATTTTTCTGGATCTCTGATCTGTTCTTTCATGTGGGCTATATTTCTTTGTCTTGGCACACCTGTTACATTGTAAGGGGTGGAGCCTTAGGTACTCACCAGGATGGAGCAACCGTCTTTGCTGTGTTGTGCTGCTGTATGTGAGGGAGGGGTGACAGAGGGAACAATGTCACTCATTTGCTCCACTCTAGCTCTACTTTCTGTTACTTTCTTGCTTCCCTTAAGTGGGTTGTGCCCTTTCAGGTGATGATTCCCAGGTGGGTGGGTTTGTGTATGTTCTAGAACTCTGTGGGTCTCTCCAATGAACTCTTCTGTGAGGCTGGGAGTTTCTCCCACCTTCACAACCCCCACAGGATTTTACAGCCAGAGATTTTGAGGCTTTAATTTCCTGGTCCTCCAGCCACAGCCTTGCCATGGGTCCTCTTCACTGGCTGCCCATCTCTGCCCCTCCTACCTGTCTGGATGAGTGTTTCTTTAACTCCTTGGTTGTTGGAGTTCCATGCCAGTTTGATTTTCTGGCAGTTCTGGTTGTTTACTGTTTTTAAATTGGTTGCTATCCTTCTTTTGGTTGTATAAGGAAGTGAAGCATTTCTACCTATGCCTCCATCTTGGCCGGCCAAATTTCTAAATCCATTTTAAACTGTCTTTATCCAAACTCTTTCCCATAAGCTTCATGACTATGCCCTATAATCCTCAGGCTTAAAAATTTTTGGAATACAAGTCAATCAGAATTGTGTAATTAATTTTCAACTATTTTTTGAGATAAGGCTAAAAACTTAAAACCAAAATTTCCAGGTTGTTTTCTTCCTTTTGTAAATGTAGTTGCTTTGTTCTTTTACTGATAAATAAAAACAAAATATCTTCCTGTCCTACAAGTTGGTGCAGCAGTCTATTTTTAATTTTGTTTTTTTTGTTGTTGTTGTTGTTGGGTGGAGGCTGACCTAATAGGGTGAGGGAGGAGGTAAAGATGTGAAGTATGAGTTCACCTCCACTTTTCATTGAGTTCTTCTGGAGTTTAAATATAGTTAAAGAAGGACCATTGGTGGTGGTAAGGGCATGGGCCTGAAGCACTTTCAGGTTATGTTTGTCTACTTTCCTGAAGAGTATAATAAAGGTTATTGTTAGGAAGTTTTAGTTTTGCATTTCTTGTGTGATTTATAGACAGATGTCGGTGTCAAGGACATATTTTCAAAGTGATGGTTATCATAGTGTTATTTCAAGTATTATATGTAAAATTTAAGGTTTAGTTAAAACATTTACAATAATTTAAAGTTTTTCATGGAGTTCCATTTTAGGTTATGATAATCTAGGAAAGATTAAAATATTTATTTTATTTTATTGTTGTTCAAGTACAGGTGTCTGCATTTTCCCTTTACCACTCCCCCCAACCCCAGTAAAGAATGGATCAAAAAACTATGGTACAGCCCTGGCTGGTGTAGCTCAGTGGATTGAGCGCGGGCTGGGAACCAAGCAGTCCCGGTTCGATTCCCAGTCAGGGTACATGCCTGGGTTGCAGGCCAGGTCCCCGTGAGGGCCATGTGAGAGGCAACCATACATTGCTGTTTCTCTCCCTGTCTTTCTCTCTCCCTTCCCCTCTCTCTAAAAATAAATAAAAAAAATAAAATCTTAAAAAAACAAACAAACAAACAAAAAAAACTATGGTACATTTACATGATGGAAGTTTAAAATATTTTTTATTGATTTTTTGCGAGCTAAGCCTCAGATTCCCTCCCCTTTTATTAAATTTATTTACTTTGCATACAACACATAATTTACTTCTTCTTTTGTGTGTTGATATGAACAATAACTGATGAAGGATTTACATAAATTTATTTTTGAGAATTAATTCACTTCATTACATAAGCTTTCTGTTAAAACTGAATCTGTGCCTTGGGTGTTGCTTGCTCTAATGTGATATCTACCTGAAGCTAATTTCATTTCAAGTCAAAATTTAGAGTAAAGGACATGCCTAAAAATTACAAACAGCTTCTTTGAAAAAATATTAATTTGCTTTTTTGCTTTCAGTGACTTCCAATAAAATGTTACCAAATGGCGCAATCAGTAAAGACAAGATTGTGCAGCACCTCTCCTTTCTTCAGTGCAGAAGAGAAAACAATAGCTGTTTTTGCAGGGCATTTGCTCTTTCTCTCACCTCAGAGACCACTCCAGATCACAGAGGGACAGGGGAAACAAGGGATACCTAGAGGAACGCTTCTTCTGAGCTTCTACTGGGTAGTAGTGAGGAGGGGTTACAAGGATTTCTGGGATATTAACAGATATTCCAAGATGTATATGGAAGAAATGCTAAGACACTGAAGAACAGTAACAAAATACACTGGGTTTTAGACGAGGTGATAGGAGTTTTAGCATAAGTAGGGCTTAAAGACCAAAATATATTTTAGTCCTGGGCAGTTAAACATAAATTTATTTTCAGCCCCTTGGATAACTTCAAGCAAGTGATATTTTGCTATTGCTCTTTTATAACTCTCTCTTCAGCAGTTTGGGTGTGCACACTACTCCAAAAGGACATCATCTCCTACATATATTCCATTCCCCCCCCAATCCATTTTCTTCCAACAATTTCAGTATTTCCCAAATTCTGCTTGGAGGATGCTAGTATCCTGCAGGTATTAACAGCATTGGTAGAAATAGGGTTCCCTGGTCAAACACAGTTTCGGAATGCTGACTTAGAGGGTGTTTTGTTACCGTTCCCTCCCTCCCTCCCTCCTTCTCCTTTCCCCACTCTGTCTCCTTTTTCCCTTTCCTCCCCCCCCTGCCCGCCCCATCAATCTCTCTTTTGGTTTTGTTTCTTCAATGGTAGGCCTTACTGTAGCCTTCAATAAAATGCCTACCCTTTAAGGAAGAGCTGTAAAGTGACATTTCCCAAAATTATTTGAAAACAGTACAGTAAATATTTTTGTATTAGAGAACTATGAAGGTTATCAGTCAAGTATTCAGGGGAAAATTTGTTCTTACTACATTCAGTGATCTAGCCAAGACCTAAAATGGAATTTCAAAGTTGTATATGAACTTGAAGACTACACTTACTGTGTTTATGTTTTAATATTCAGTTGAATATCTACTATATTTATTACAGTCCTTAGATCTACATTATAATTTCTGTTAAAAGTATCCTATGTGGTTCCTTGTTAAAGTTTTTTAAAAAGATAATAGGATTAACATTTTACTAGCTATCATAAGTGTTTTTGATACATGAACACATTTGGAGAGTGGTATAAAAATCATCTCTGATCCCATAGGGGCTCATTCTTTCTCATGCAGTAATGGCAAGTCTGGCAGTAACACCTGGAATACACTGCTCAGTAGGTGTTGGTGCTGGATAATGTGTGTGCTTGAACTATCTCCTGGAGGTTTAACAATAAACTCCACAATACAAGAAAATTGTTTCTTAAAGAAAGAGATCTATTGATCTCTGGCTGTGAATTATAAGAGAACGATGTATGCAGCAAGCTCAAGGGGATAATAAAACTAGTGTTAGTCAGGTTGACATTTAATGCCCTTAAATATCACAAGGAGTTATTTAGAAATAGCCAGTTCAGTGTTTCCCTGCATAGATGTCAGCTGGGGTTACAAATCAGAGTAATAAAAAGAATGAATATGTTGATCTTCTATTATTTTGAGAAATTTCTAAAATTGTATTTAAATTGAATTTTATTTGAATTTGAGGAAATTTACCAGATCCTGGTAAGGCTCCGGATTTCATAAAGACTTTCACATAGGTGTCGGATGACGAGAAAATGAGGAAAGAGAAGCACTGCCGGTCCTTGCTCTCATTAAGCCAGTGAACGCAGCAATAGATGGAACAGCAGATGATGAAGATGCGGGTGTTCCAACTGATGGAGCCGCCAGGGCAGGGCTTGCCCTGCTTAAGGCAAACATGCTCAAGTGTCAAATGAGATAACTGTTAAACATACGTAGTTTATAATTTAGTTCTTGATATTTCCTTCTTAAGGGTATGAAACCTAAAGTAAAATCTCAATCATTTGAGGTTATATAGAAATTACATATTCTAACATGTAAGCTAAATATTTTCAGTCTAAAGTAGTGTATTTTAGCATAGTATTAATATTATTAAAATAGTGGATTGTAATTTGAAGGTTTCATTAGTGAGAAAAGAAGGTGCTAGCACTATCACAGCAGACAAATTCTACCTAAAATTCCATTTTATCTTTTATTTTGTTAGCTAATACACTACTGCCTTATACTAATTACAAAAATCAGTTAATTGTTGACAACTTAGAAAATAAGAAATTAAAAAGAACAAAACATTCATAAGCCTATCATACAAAAACATGTTTATTTTCTTTTCATTTAAAAAAATGCACATTTTTATATAGTTCAGATCAGACTAAATATATAATTTTATATCTTGACTATTTTTTCTTATTAAATTATAAGGATTTTTCTGTGTTTTCAAAGCAATGTTTTTTTTTTATTTTTTACTTTTATTTTTATTTTTTTAAATACTTTATTGTTCTTCAATTACAGTTGTCTGCATTTTCTCTCCTCCCCTCCCCCTCACCCCATCCGAAACCACCTCCCTCCCTTGCTTCCACCCTCCCCTTAGTTTTGCCTATGTGTCCTTTATAGTAGTTCCTTAAAACCCTTCTCCCCACAGTCCCCTCCCCCCTCCCCTCTGGCTATTGTTAGATTGTTCTTAATTCAATGTCTCTGGTTATATTTTGCTTGCTTTGTTTTTTTGTTGATTATGTTCCAGTTAAAGGTGTGATCATATGGTATTTGTCCCTCACCACCTGGCTTATTCCACTTAGCATAATGCTCTCTCCAGCTCCATTCATGATGTTGCAAAGGGTATAAGCTCCTTCTTTCTCTCTGCCACATAGAATTTCATTGTGTAAATCCACGATAGTTTCTTGATCCACCCATCTGTCGATGGGCACTTAGGTTGCTTCCAGCACTTGGTTATTGTAAATTGTGCTGCTATGAACATTGGGGTGCATAGGTTCTTTTGGATTGAAGTTTCAGGGCTCTTAGGGTATAATCCCAGCAGTGGAATTGCTGGGTCAAAAGGCAGTTCCATTTTTATTTTTCTGAGGAAATTCCATACTGTCTTCCACAGTGGCTTGACCGGTCTGCATTCCCACCAACAGTGCACTGCAAAGGATTCCCTTTTCCCCACATCTTCTCCAAGACCTATCTGTTGCTGTGTTTGTGATGGCCATTCTGACCAGTGTGAGGTGGTATCTCATTGTGGCTTTAATTTGCATATCTCTGATGGCTAGTGATGCTGAGCATCTTTTCATATATCTCTGGGCCATCTCTATGTCCTCCTTGGAGAAGTGTCTGTTCAAGTCTTTTGCCCATTTATTAATCGTTTTGGTTTTTTTTTTTTGTTTTTTTTTTTTTGTCTTCCTGGAGTGGAGTCATATGAGTTTTTAATATATTTTGGAAATAAACCATTGTCTGAGGTATCATTGGCAAATATGTTTTCCCATACAGCTGGTTCTTTTTTTATTTTAATACTGTTTTCTTTAGCTGTGCAGAAGCTCTTTATTTTGATGAGGTCCCATTTGTTTATTCTTTCCTTTATGTCCCTTGCTCTAGGGGACATATAAGTGAAGATGTTGCTGCATGGAATGTCTGAGATTTTTCTACCAATGTTTTCCTCTAGGACTTTTATGGTGTCATGACTTATATTTAAGTCTTTTATTCACCTTGAATTTATTTTGGTGTATGGTGTAAGTTGGTGCTCAAGTTTCATTTTTTTGCATGTAGCTGTCCAGATTTCCCAACACCATTTGTTGAAGAGGATATTTTTACTCCATTTTATGCTGCTGCTCCCTTTGTCGAAAATTAATTGGCCATAGAGACTTGGGTTTATTTCTGGGCTCTCTATTCTATTCCATTGGTCTATCTGCCTGTTTTTATGCCAGTACCAGGTTATTTTGATTACAGTGGCCTTGTAATACAGTTTGATATCAGATATCATGATCCCTCCTACTTTGCTCTTCTTTCTCAAATTTGCAGCAGATATTCAGGGTCGTTTATGGTTCCATATAAATTTTTGAAGTGTTCTATATCTGTGAAATATGCCATTGGTGTAGTGAATTTTGTCCAGCAAAATTTGTATTGCCACAGCTGCATGTAAATAATTTTACACGTAATATTCTGGACTAGAAAAATCCAGAACCACGCGTTCCCTCCATTATCATCTTGGAGAGACCACGAACTATCACCGGATAGGATTTTTTTCTTGTTTCTTGGGCACATTACATCTCAATGGTCTTCATTAACTATGCATGGATTGTAGATTTACTTTAGGTGGTAGACACCCAAGATGGCACATCAAGAGGATAGATATGCAAATGGAAAGACAATAGGCTCCAAGCGGAAGTTGGGTCTCAAGGAAACTAGGTATGCATTAGCATAAGTCCTTTTGATTCAGGATAGAGAGATTTTAGCAGTAGCAAGTTTTTAAATCTAAGAAATATGCCATCCTGATTTACCCACAGGAAATTCTGCAGTCACACGTGGGTCCTGCATGCTGACTTTATGTGTCACAAGAGACCATGCTCTTTTTACACGTGAAAACGTAAGGGCTACAATTCCCACTGTGGGAGCGTGAATTTCCCTTAATTGGTACTTTGATGGGGATTGTGTTGAATCTATAAATTGCTTTGGGTAGTATGGACATTTTGATGATGTTGATTCTTCTGATCCATGAGAATGGTATATGTTTCCATTTGTTTGTGTCTTCCATGATTTCTTTCTTCAATGTTGTGTAGTTTTCTGAATACAGGTCTTTCACCTTCTTGGTTAGGTTTATTCCTAGGTATTTTATTTTTTTGTTGCTATATCAAATGGGATTTTTTTTCCTGATTTCTGCTTCTGATGTTTCATTGTTGGTATACAAAGATGCCTTTGATTTCTGGATATTGACTTTCTATCCTGCTGTTTTGCTAAATTCATTTACTAGGTCAAGTAGTTTTTTGGCAGAGTCTATACGATTTTCTATGTACACTATCATGCCATCTGCAAACAATGACAGTTTTGTTTCCTCTTTTCCAATTTGAATGCCTTTTATTTCCTTTTCTTGTCTGATTGCTGTAGCTAAAACTTCCAATACTATGTTGAATAGAAGTGGTGATAGTAGACAACCTTGTCTTGTTCCTGATCTTAGTGGGAAAGATTTTATTTTTTGCCCATTGAGTATGATGTTGGCTGTAGGTCTCTCATATATGGCCTTTATTATGTTGAGGAATGCTCCTTCTGTTCCCAATTTGCTGAGTGTTTTATCATAAATGGGTGCTGTACCTTATCGAATACTTTTTCTACATCTATTGATATAATCATGTGATTTTTGTCTTTGCTTTTGTTTATGTGATGCATCACATTTATTGATTTATGAATATTGTACCATCCTTGCATCCCTGGGATGAATCCCACTTGGTCATGGTGTATAATCTTCTTAATGTATTGCTGGATGTGGTTTGCCAGTACTTTGTTGCAGATTTTAGCATCTATGTTCATCAGCGATATTGGCCTGAAGTTTTCTTTCTTTGTTGTGTCTTTATCTGGTTTTGGCATTAGGATGATGCTGGCTTCATAAAAAGTTTTGGAGTCTTCCATCATTTTGGATTTTTTTTTGGAATAGTCTGTGAAAGATAGGGATTAGCTCTTCCTTAAATGCTTTGTAAAATTCTCCTGTGAAACCATCTGGTCCAGGGCTTTTGTGTGTCAGGAGTTTTTTTATTACAGCTTCAATTTCATCTGCTGTTATTGGTCGGTTCAGGCTTTCTGCTTCTTCTTGATTGAGTTTTGGAAGATTATATTTTTCTAAAAATTCGTCCATTTCACCTAGGTTTTCATATTTCTTGGCATACAGTTCTTCATAGTAGTGTCTTACAATCCTTTGTATTTCTGTGGTGTCAGTTGTAATATCTCCTCTTTCATTTCTGGTTGAGTTTATTTGGGTCCTCTCTCTTTTCTTCTTGATGAGCCTGCTTAAAGGCTTGTCGATTTTGCTTATCTTTTCAAAGAACCAGCTCCTGGATTCAATGATCCTTAGAATTGTGCTTTTAGTCTCTATGTCATTTAATTCTGCTCTGATCTTGGTTATTTCCTTCCTTCTACTTGCCTTTGTTGTTGTTCCTCGAGTTCTTGTAGACATAGGGTTAGGTTGTTTGTTTGAAATGTTTCTATCTATTTTAGGTAGTCCTGTAGCACTATGAACTTCCTTCTCAGGACTGCCTTCAGTGTGTCCCATAAGTTTTGGGTTGTTGTGCATTCATTTTCATTTGTTTCCAGGAACATTTTGATTTCTTCCCTAATCTCATTCTTGACCCATTCATTAATAGCATGCTATTCAATCTCCATGATTTTGATTGTTTGGGGATTTTTTCCTTGGGGTTGGTTTCTAATTTCAGTCCCTTGTGGTCAGAGAAAATACTTGATATGATTTCAATTTTCTTGAACTTGTTGAGACTTGGTTTTTTTTTTGTCCTTTTTTTATCATAAAAATATTTTATTTAACACAATAAAAAATAAAACCAAAGTATTATTATTTTAATATGCAGTCATTGTAGAAAAATGAGATATTTTATTCATTTTCTCCATACCAAGTCTTTGAAATTCAGTATATAATTTATATTTACAGCAACTCTTATAAAAGTCATGTTTCAAGTTCTCATTTGCTGTATGTAGCTATTGCCTGCTGTATTGACAGCACAGTTCTAGGATTTATATTCATATTTTGTATCAAAGGAACATCCATATTACCTTCATTTATAATCATGTTGAGACTTGTTTTGTGCCCTGTCATGTGGTCTATTTTTGAAAATATTCCATGTGCATTTGAAAAGAATGTGTATTTAGCTTCTTTGGGGTAAAAGTCTCTATATATATCAGTTAAGTCCATTTCATCTAGGGCATTGTTCAATGCCACAATATCTTTGTTGATATTTTGTTTGGAAGATTTGTCCATTTTTTATAGTGGGGCATTAAAATCCCCTACTATAATTGTGTTGCTGTCAACATCTTTCTTGAAGTCCTCCATTATTTTCTTTATGTATTTGGGTGCTCCTATATTGGATGTATATATATTTACAATGTTTATGTCTTCTTGGTGGAGTATTCCCTTGAGTATTACGAAGTGTCCTTCTAGGTCTCTCTTTATGGCCCTTTTTTGGAAGTCTATTTTGTCTGATATGAGTATTGCTACTATGGCTTTTTTTTTCCCTGTCCATTTGCTTGGAAAATTTGTTTCCAGCCCTTCACTTTCAGTCTGTGTAGGTCTTTTGTCCTGAGGTGGGTCTCTTGTAGGCAGCATATGTGTGGGTTGTGCTTTCTTATCCATTCAGCTATTCTATGTCTTTTGATTGGAGCATTTAATTCATTTACGTTTAAGGTTATTATTGATAAGTACTTATTCATTGCCATTTTTTGTACCTGTGTTCCTCTCTCTCTCTCTCTCTTTTCCTTCCTTTCCTTAAAGCAGTCCCTTTAGGATCTCTTGCAAAGCTGGTTTGGTGGAGGTGTATTCTTTTAGACTTCTTTTGTCTGGGAAGCTCCTTATTTGGCCTTCTATCTTGATAGAGAGCCTTGCTGGATACAGTAGCCTTGGTTGCAGGCCTCTGGTTCTCATTACTTGGAATATTTCTTGCCATTCTCTTCTGGCTTGGAGCATTTCCATTGAGAAGTCAGCTGCTAACCTTATCAGGGCTCCCTTGTATGTTACTTCCTGTTTCTCCCTTGCTGCCTTTAAGATTCTCTCTTTGTCTTGGAATTTTACCATTTTAATTATGATGTGTCTTGAAGTGGGACTCTTTGAGTTCCTCTTGATTGGGACTCTCTGTGTTTCCTGGATTTGTGTGACTTTTCTCTCATCAGATTAGTTATATTTTCCATCATTATTTTTTCAACCAGGTTTTCTATCCGTTGCTCTTCTTCTTCTCCTTCTGGTATCCCTATTATACAGATATTATTATGTTTCATGTTGTCCCACATTTCCCTTAATCCCTCTTCACTCTTTCTGAGCCTCTTTTTCTTTTCTTACTCTTTCCGGGTGTTTTTTTCTACCTTGTCCTCCAGCTCACTGATCCAGTCCTCAGCTTCATTGAGCCTGCTTTTAATTCCTTCTACTGTGTTCTTCAGTTCAGAAATTGTATCCTTCATTTCCTCTTGGCCCTTGCCGATAGTTTCTATTTCCTTTTTCATGTTGATATAGTTTGTAGTGTAGTGTAGTTTCCCTGTGGTTTCTGGTAATTCTCTGTGAGCTCATTAAGCTACCTGATGACCAATGCTTTGAACTCATTATCTGATAGTTGACTTGCCTCTGTTTCATTTATCATTCTTTCTGGGGCTTCCTCCTTTCCTTTCATTTGGGGATTGTTTCTTTGTCTTCCCATTGTTTGTGAGACTCTTCTTGTTAGCCTTTGTTTCTTAAATTGATCTGTTCTGACTCCCTGGGTTTATGGTATGAACTTCTATGGTAGAATACCTGTGAGGTTCGGTGGTGCAGTCTCAATCTCCTGAGCTCGCTGGTCTTAGACTATCGTTTATGTTGGCTCTCTGTATGTCTTTGGGTTTTGTTGTTGGGTCTTTCTTTGGTGGTCCTTTCCTCCAGCCAGTTAACTGAGGGTCACTCTGTCTACCACACTTTTTATTCTGTTGTGTAGGTGTGGACAGGTTGTGTTGAAGCTGATTCTTCTGTGTGAACAAGATTTTGAGGCTTCTCTCTCACTCTTGTTCCGTTGTTTGTTGTGGGTAATTTCTCCACCAATTGGTTGTATTTCCACATCAGTCCTGGTCAAGGCAATGTTTTTATGAGTGTCAAAAGACTGATCTGATATTCGGCTATCATTTAGTAAATGTTTACTTTTGGGAAAGTTAATTTGCCTCCGTTTCCTCATCTATAATGGATGGAGTTAATAATAGTAGTCATCTCATAGAGGACTAAAATCATGTATATAAATTTTTAGTACCATGTCTGACTCATAGTAAAGATAATAACCATTTTTTTTAAATGGTGATTGGTTCACTTTTGGAGTGTCATAGTGTTTCCAAATTCCTATTCTGGATATTTAGATATTTTTAATTTTATTATTATTACTACTTAGATAAACATATCTAAGATCTGTTACCAGATTTTTTTTTAGCACTAGAAGGGCATTAGTAGGTCAAAGAGAATGACCATTTTCAAAATTCCTAGATAGATGGGTGATTGGATAGATAGATGTATAAATTTCTTCACAGAATTAAGTTTTGAGTTCAAGTGTGGGTTGTTTCATAAGGAGTCAGTTCAGTTCACACTTAGTAGTTCATCTAAAATAGTGTCATAGGGTTTTACCAAGC
This sequence comes from Micronycteris hirsuta, assembly GCA_004026765.1. NCBI lineage: Eukaryota > Metazoa > Chordata > Mammalia > Chiroptera > Phyllostomidae > Micronycteris > Micronycteris hirsuta. The sequence continues at coordinate 37,737 of PVJI01014170.1, forward strand.
TGAGAGAGTCCCCTTTAACAATGGAATTAGATGTTTTATCCAGGTTTGGGAGTCAGACAGCCCTTCCTGTTGAGCATTGCAGCCTGGTGCTTGACCCACTGAGACCTGGACAACTATCGTCTACCCTCCAGTGACTAAAACCCCACTCACAGTTGGCCACACAGAGGCTTTGCTTGTAAGCTGGAATCGTCTGCATTTGTAGGACAAACACCACTTGTTTCTGGGTCCCAGGGGACAAAGGACCACACAACGGCAGCTTAACAGAAATCCTTTCAGTTCTGGGGACAGAAGTCCCAGATTTAGGTGTCAGCAGGCTGTCTTCCCTCCAGAAGCTGTAGGGGAAACCTCCTCCCCTCTCTGGCTTCTGGTGCTCCAGGTGTCCCTGGGCTTGTGGCTGTGTTACCTTAAACTCTTCCTCCATCTTCAAGGGCCACCCCACCCCCATTTATCTTTTTCCCTGTGTCTCTTCCAACAATACTCTCAAGGATTTAGGGCACTGGATAATCTCAGATGATCTCATGTCTAGGTCCCTAATGATATGTACAGAGACCCATCTCCACATGAAGTCACGTTCTGAGGTGCTGGTGGACTGTCTCCCAGCACAGTTGCTCCCCTGGCTTTTCCTGGGGTGGTCATCTCAGCCCGGCAGCCCTGTGTGTTCACCAGGAGACACCTTCAAACCCCTGGCTGCCCTGGCTGACTTCCTGAGCAGGTTCTGTGTCACACAGTTGGGGGCCTGAAGGACAGCACAGCGCCAGGTGGCTCAGGTGGCAGCAGCAGGAGAAGAGCTCCTTGCCAGCCCTCCACTGAAACAGCCAAAGGTTTAAAATTTACCAAGGCTGATTTTAGGTGTATTGCCATTAAAATTAATTTTTATTAATTTTATTAGTTTCTATAAAACTTCCTAAAGAATGCTAAAGAATTTCCTTAAAAGCTACTTAAACTCATAAACTTATCAACATTACTATTCAACAAGAGTAAAAACATTGTACCAAACCCCCTTTGAATTCACTTTCTTCCTTAATAAACACAGATGTTTAGAAAACAATGAATGTCCTTTAAAATATGGCTTCTAAACTGAGTAAATGCAGCATTGTTTTATTTTTACTTTTTTTTCAAAGTGTGTGCTTTTTTTATTTGAGGGAGAGGAACGTCAACCACTGTTCTACCTCTCCATGCACTCACTGGTTGACTTCTGCGCATGCCCCGACCCAGGACCGAACCTGGAACCCTGGTACACAGGGACGACGCTCCAACCAAGTGAGCTACCTGGTCAGGGTGCATTTTTTTGTTGTTGTTGTTGTAAACACCTGTTGGACCAGTCTCCACCCCAGCCTCCAGGTCATCAGGCATCAATAGTCAGGGAAACTAGAGAAATGTCTGCTTCTACCTCACTGAAGAAACAGCTGAGCACCACACTGGGGAGCAGGGACAGCTTGGTCCTTGTCCATCCCCAAGGCATGCCAAGGCCCACTTGGCCAGAGCTTGGCCCAGCCCAGAGTCACTTCCTGTTTAGGTTCTGGAAGTGGGTTTGGCTGGAGGACGCTCTCACCCTGGAGGTCCTGCCCCTCACTGAGCCCCTTCATAAGGATGATGGTGGGGACAGCACACTCTGGGTCCCCTGCCCTCTGGGAAGACATTCTGGAGCTCCTGAGATGGCACATTCTAGCTGCTGCCATGCAGTGAGTTCAGGAGCAGGTTTTCCATGGCTGACTCTGCAGCCAGATCAGAATCTTGGTGAGGGCCTCCTAGGTAGGGCACTCAGCCAATGCCTGCCCCTGGGATTCTGCAAGGTAGAGGAAAGTCATCTTGAGTGTCCAGGAGGGAGGATGCAGAGAGGCCCCGAAGCCTTTGACACATAGGAACAGAGCCTGGCTCTATTGGCAATGAAGACAAAGGCCGGGTACTTGGAACACCTTGCTGGGAGGTGGGGTCCTGGGTTTACCCACTCAAACTGCTAAGTATCTTCCTGAAGCTAAGCCTTCATTTTCAGTAACATCTTCGTACTGAGTGGAACACAGGTTGGTGTGATGCCAAAGTCCAAGTGCACTTCATGGTGCCATTTAGTTTCTAATCACTCTGCTAAGAGCTGCTGGCTTTGGAGCTTCCCCCACTCCACCCCCACGGCAGGGAGGCTCACCCTGGGGCAGCCTGGGGCTCAGAGCAGCAGGATTCCACAAGTCCTCTGCACCGAGCCAGTGCTGAGAGGAGGTCACAGACGGGGCTGTGTGTCCTCAGACTCTTAGTGACTGTGGATGTGTGGTTAAGGCCCAGGGTCTGACTTGCCTGGGTCAGGGTTCTCCTAAGTGGACTCAAGCCTGGACTTCAAGTGCGTCCTTCTGTGTCTCTACTGCCAGAGTGAAATTGGGTCCCACCGCCTGAAGGGGACAGGAAGTCAAGCCCTGCAGGCTCCCTGTCACTGCCAAAGTCACTCTGGGAGGGGGCACCCAGGAGGTCTGGGAGGACCAACCTCCCACCCCACCCCTACCCCATAGCCCTAGGGCTTCCCTCACTCTGCAGGTCTCTGTGCTCAGCCACTAACAACTCTGTTGACATCAGGTTAAAACTGACTTCAAAGGATGAGTCGGGAAGTCTCCCTTCCTCCTCTGCTTCCTGAAAGAGCTTGTGTACAGTTGCTGTTTGAAAAACAACAGCTGTAGACTTCAGGAGTGTAGCCATCAGGGTCTAAGATTTCCTTTTTTTCATTTGTTTAGTTTGGGTAATTTGTGTAAATGAACTGGAAATGTAACTACTTTTAAAGGTGAGTATGTGTTTTCAACACTGGCAGATTTAGAAGGAAGTATAGAAGTGTTTAAGTGCCCCACACCCTACAGTTACGTCAGGAAGAAGTCTGAGCATATTTGTTATTTAAGCTTTAGAATGAACAGAACTTGTCTTCCTGGGGGTGGTGAGGGTTGGAGAACTTGGGGCCTTGAAGCCCTGTTCTGCGCTTGTAAACCATCCTTAGTATCAAAATGGACATAATGAATACCTGTCATAGATAATCCATAGAGGGATTAAACGTGACGAAGGATGACAAGTGTCTGGCGGAGGGGCAACACCACGGTCACGGTGAGGCAGGAGGGTGATACGGTGACCTTGGTATGCTGCACCTCACTTTATTTTTCCACCCACCACTGTTCCCTTTGGGTAGCATCTCTGAGAACATAACAAGTGCTTAAAGCCAAACAAGCAGTTTGAATATCACCTTAACCTCAGTTCTTGGGGGCCTTAGACCCTACACTTGTCCCTCAGTATTTGAGGTTAGGACAATATTTGAACTGCTTAGACCCCACACTTACCTCTCAACCCTCTGTTCAAGGCTCATGCCCAGCTGCTCTGCACCTACCTCTTGTGACGAGGAGTGCTTTAAGAAGATGGTGTAAATGGTAAAGAACCGGAGCCCAGGCAGAGCTGGTGGCCTGACCCCAAGGGAGTGCAGTCTGCTAGGATGGGGCAGGAGGAAGGAAAGACGCACAGCAGCAGGGAAGGACTCTCTTTTGGACAGAGCTCAGAACAGGCTGTGAAAGGCTGCCTCCTTTCTGCAGAAACTGAGAAACCAACAGCTCCTGGTACATCCTTTGAGTGTTCCTGAGTGTGGGGCACAAGAGGAAATTCCCGGGGAAAGGAGCCGGGGTGAGGTCCCCTGGGAGGGAGGACAGGAAGCAGCAGGCTGGGCAGAGGGAAGCTCATGGGCTCGGCAGTGAGTGTGCTTTTCGGGACTAAGAGCACTAAAAAGTGTTAATCATGTTCCCGTTTCTCTCATTTTCCTATATTTCCTCACTCACCTCTCCTTATTCTGCCTGCCTTAAGTGGGGAGCCGTGTGGACACCAGTGTCTTAGGTGCTAGGTGTCTATCTTTGGAGGGTCATCCAGGGTCCACACCACAGGACTGAGAGTTTTCACCAGACATGGAATCTTTAGATCTAAAACTAGGAAAGTCTCAGGAAAACTGAGACAGGTTGGTTACCCTATAACCCCAGATTCTTGAGAAGGTGCAACAGTTGGCTTGAAATCCAACCAAATCACTTTTGTGCACCTGGATTTATCTGTTCGTTTGTTTGTTTGTTCATATTAGCTTTCCCCAGGTCAAATAAGTTAGGCACCAAGGAACAAATAGTGTTTGCAATACCTTGTATTGTAGCATCTTGTATAAATTTACACAGGTGGATTTGATAACCCTGCAGGACACACACACTCAGCCTAAAAGCAAATGGGCACTTAATCCTAGCCCTTTACAGTTATCTGTCATATGAGCTTGATAAATATTTGATAAACCCTTGAACCAAGTTTAACTGACTACATTATTAGGTCACATCCAAAACCTCAGGGCCAGACAATCTGGAGAAACTTGGGTGTTCCAGAAATTCCTCACAGCAGGAAACACAGAAAGACCATAATCTAAAAATAGAGGTTACCATCGCCTCTGTGACCAAATTGATCCTTCAATTAAGAGGATGGCCTGCCACCTGGTGGTACCTGTTAGCATTGCACCCTGGTCAACCACAGTTACTGATAATTCCTGTGTTGTTGGGTGAATTTACTGGGCATAGAATCATCAAAGACAAGAGCCGGGAGAGTCCACTTGCTATAATTATATTTCTGACTACTAGTATAAGAGAAACCTGACAATGAATATTTTAAATCATTTGTGAATTCTTTTATATGAGAAATCTCATAATGAGGTAAGGGAAAGGAAAAAGAAAAGTAAAATCTGTGGAAAACTTACTTGAACTAGACATTCTATAACATCTCCCCTCACAACAACCTTGTGATATGGATAGTATTATATTTATTTTACAAATGATAAAATGGATACTCAGAGGTTAAGGCATCCTTTGACATTGAACAAGAAAATGAAAGGGTATGACAATTCTTTCTGGCTCCAAAGCATGGACTCAGGCTGTTACACTGCATTTTGCCAAAAATTTAACAAATCGCTTTTAAAAATTAGCTTTATTACAGCATAGTTTACATACACTATAACTGTATGTTTTTAACACTTTAACAGGAAGTTACAAACATCTTACATCTTATCCAACTATAGTACGGTGTCAAAACAGGACATTAATATTGGTACAGTGTAGACACTGCGCAGGTATAAATTCATGTAACCACTACTATAATCGAGAGACAGAAGTGTTTTAACACCACGAAGACCCCTTCATAGTCACACTGTTTTGGGTGGGCCTCAAGCTCAGGACAGTGATGCTGTCAGCTGGAAATGCCGGGGACACCCACTGGGGCTTGTCGTATTTGTGGTGAAGCACAGATGTGTCTGCTTTCACAGCCAGTGTTGTGGCTGAACTGGCCCTTTGGTTCTTGTTATGATTATGGGACACACGTGAGCAACAACCATCAGGAAAAGACAAGGTTTATTATTCACTAGTCTTGAAGGGTACAAGACACGCCCAGGTGCGGTGCCAAGGTTCACTCAGGTTCACTCTTTCGGGAATTAATGCGATGAAGGGAAAAGCAGGGTCACCCAGATGGTCAATTATTTAGGTCACCCAGGGCTTTCTAAAAGGGGAACTTCATGGGCGGGGAAGCCGGGCTCCTCATCCAGTTGCGTAGCTGGCAGTGTGTTCATCCCAGACTGGAAGTGGATGCCTCAGCAATAAAAAGCTTAATGCCAGCCACTTACATTAAAATTTAAAAAGCTAATTGCCAGACACTCACACACACCTACACCTCTCTCTTCTCTCTCTTCCACCATTCCTAAACACGGGCGACCATTAAGCTGTTCTCCGCCTCTACAACGGTATTTGACAGTGTTATATAATTGGAATCAGACAATATGTGACCTTTGGATTGCTTTTCATTTCACTCAGACAGTGCTCTGAGGTCCATCCATGTGGCTGTGTGTATCAACAGTTCATTCTCTTTTTATTGGTGAGTCAAGTTCCATGGAATGGATGTAGCACGATTTATTTAACCATTTACCCATTTTAGTCATTTCCAGTTTTTATTTTTACAAATAACGCTTTTATAAACATTTACAAAAAGGATATTGTATAGAAATAAGTTTCTATTTTCCTGGGTCATAATGTCATTTCATGTCTAGTTTTTAACTGAAGTAGTTTTCCAAAGTACCTTCCGAAGTGGCACATACCATTTGACACTTCCACCAGCGATGTAAGAGGGATCCACTTTCTCCACATCCTTGGCAGCATTTGGTATTTTCACCCATTTTTATTTTAGTTGTTTTAATAGGTGTGAAGCGATACCTCAATGTGGTCTCAATTTGCATTTCCCTAGTGGCTAGCAATGTTGAATATATTATTGTGTAATTATTTGACTTTAGCACATCCTCTTCACTTAAATGACTTTTCATGTCTTTTGCCCATTTTGTAACTGAATTGTTTGGTTCAGGGTGGGGGGTGTCCCATTAAGTTTTGAGCAGTCTTTTTTAAATTAAAAAAATTTTAATATTTTTGAGCATACTTTACATACATTCTAAATACAAGTCCTTCTGTTACCAAACAAGGGTTCCTTTCCCAATGCATGTGGAAGCCAGTACTATGACACTGGCTTCTGAGATAAGAAAAAACAGTTTATTTATTGCTGAGTTCGAGCACAGGAGAAAGGAGGCAAGGCTCAAATATGTCTCTCTGATCCAGAGTTTAGGGTAGAAGCGCTGGTGGGACAAGTTTTAACTGGAGAATCTTGGAGCTTGGCCATTTATGGTAAGGGAGTTCAGCATCAAATCTTCCTGGGCAACAAACCCTTTACATTGAAAGAATTCTGATGTTCAATTTTCTATCGTGTCCTTGGGGGTGGGAGGAAAAGATTCTGGCTCCAGGTGCAGCCAGAGGCCAATTTTCCTTCTTCTTCTGCGCATGCCTTGGCCGCATGACTTGCTGCCTTGGTGTGTTAACTCTGAATAGCAACTCAATATCTCATTAAATAGGATAGGGCCATTTTGAGCTGGTTCTTCACTGCCGTTTGCAAATATTCTCCTAGTCTATAGTTGGCCTTTTCATCCTTTTCATTATTAACAGGGTCCTTCACAGAGCAAAAGTTTTTAATTTTGATGGAGTACCACTTTTCAATTTTTCTTTTATGAATCATGTTTTAGGCGTCATGTTTAAGAATTCTTCACCACGCCCTAAATTCTGAACTCTCCTGTGTACTTGTGCTATTGTGATATAAGAAATATATTTCAGCCCTTACCCATGATTCCTCCTGGCACACAGCTTCTAAAACCCTGTAACTCCCTAAGTGATAAGTGCTAAGGAGCATCATTTATTACAATATTTAGTTTTCGTTCCCAGCTCCTAGTGGCTCTAGAGCACAACGGTGAAAGGAGTGCCATGTGTTACTCACCAGTCCTGAGTCGATGGTAATGAGATGGCTTTGGAAAGCCTCTAGGATGAGGGAGCTGGTTGCCAGGGGAACTAACCTTGTGATTAGAGAGTTGGAACTTTCAGCCCACAAGGGGCCATGT